>SMSQ01012358.1:39159-72984 GCA_019453375.1 Ctenoplectra terminalis | reverse complement strand
ATTCAACCGTTAAATCATCATCAACAATTTTCCATCTTTTTATCTTGACAAATTGTTCCTCCGCTAAATTATAATGTGTCTCTCGCGCTTACGTGACTCGCCTCATATATCTGTTACCGCCTGTATTTCGCGCGATGACATAGGTTCATTTATTATTTAAAATTCACGCGATATTTCAGGTTTTAAAAATTCGTAAGAAATTGGACTGTTATTGCATGCAATTTTTAACTATTATCCAATGTTTTATACCGATTTCGGATAGATTTAACGGCGTTGTTTTATGCGAGATAATATCGGTTCTGGCATTTAAGAATTAATTAATATTAATTAGACACGGAGTTGGATAAATATTGAGAAATTTTTTATTTAAAATTTCTGGAGGCAATGAAACAATGATATGACTGAGAATTAAACGTGATATCGCGGTTCCATTGAAACAAGAGTAGTTTGTGAAATGAACTTAACGAGGAACAAGAAAATATTTGTTACTTTTAAATTGTAAATGCAGCAATTCGTAAAATGTGGATTATGCAAACATTATGTCCATCTGTTATTCTACGCTCAGAGCTGTGTAATTTATTCCAGGATTATTGCATTCATTGCAATTAAAATTACCTGTGGATTTTTTTTATTTCAGACCACCATGACGCACTTAATTACTGCTACTGTTGGGACCACATTGTTGAAGCGCGAATTACGCGAATGTTAATAACTTTTGAAATATTACTAGTAGCCTGTTAAAACAATTTGTTTGAGTAGTAACAGCGTTGATAAACATATGTACGGAATGTCAACGTTGTAGTATTGTTCGTCTCATCAAAATAAATTCCTAAAGATGACCTTAAAATTGCTTGCTTAAATCAGAATATTTTCTTAACTCTAGTCTCAAATCACTAACAATATTATTATTCCTAAAATGTGAATTAACAATGAATCGAAAATTTTATGATCACCGAAAAAATGATCTAATTTTCACAGAAATATATTTGTAATAGATTAACAAATAATTTATTTACCAGCCCTTATGAATAAAAAAATATTGTACTATATCATCAATTATATTGTTTTTTTCAAAAGACAGAGTATTAAATTATTTTAAAGAATTTAAAAACACAGAAATACACGGAAAGCACACAGTACTAAAAAATATATAAATAAACCAAAAATATAATTCTTATTATAATATTTACTCCATAAAACGATTATCTAAGTAACTTCTATTTTTCTAATTATATTCACAAAAATATGAATTCGCGTAAAAATCCGATCCAATTATCAGCTACTAGATCCAACGTTCGAGAAGACAACGTTCGAGAAGAAATTTTCTCAAAAATATATTTTTAATAGGCTAACAAATAATTTGTTTACCAGCACTCATAAATAAAAAAATATTGTACTATATCATCAATTATAAGATTTTTTCTAAAAGACACAGTATCACATTATTTTAAAGAATTTAAAAACACAAAAATACACGGAAAGCACATAGTACTAAAAAATATAATTCTTACTATAATATTTACCTCATGAAACAATTATCTAAGCAACTTCTATTTTTCTAATTATATTCACAAAAATATGAATTCGCGTAAAAATCCGGTCCAATTATCAGCTATTAGATCGAACGTTCGAGAAGACTCATCTCATGGATCGTGAAACAGTTATTAAAAATAATTTTCAGGTTCGAAGCATGACAAAGCGGTGCTCGTTTCGTCCGTAAACGATAGTTTAATAATACGTAGACATCTGCACACAAATCTTACATGAAGGACCCGGAGGAAATAATAAGAATCGTCACATATTTGGGGTTCAAGGGGCATTTGGATTCGCGCCACGCCAGCCTGAAAGAATAAAGCTGTTCGCTTCTGATACGTACACGAAAATCCATTGTAGAAGTGAGCGCTATTGACAAAATGAATGATGGTTATATGGCGCCAAACATCCCGTCGCCCCTTACTAACGCTATAAATCGTCTCACGCTGAACTACCGACTATTTTCAACCCTGTGCCGCGCGAATATGCTCCGCGTTCCCTTCTTTCTTTCCCCTTTCGCGTTATCTTCGATTCTTCCACTCCTTTCAGATACTGATCCTACTGATCTTGCAATTTTCGAATCAACCACGAACAGAATAGAATCGAATGGCGTGTGCTTTGAGAAATACTCCTTTAATGTCGGTATCCAGACTTCGGTTTTGTGTACTGTAAATGATTACAGCTAACGCTTGCGAGTTAAAACTTCTATTCATTTTATAATGATTTAATGTTAACACATGGAGATTTAATGTTAAATTCTTGGTCGAAATTACTGCTAATTTATTCGACAGTACTTTGGTTAAATTCCTTATAACTTTATTGAAAGGCAGATTTGAAAGTATATTTTAAAATGTGTTTTCTTTTTTTTTTTTCAGAGATATGGAAAGGATTAATGGGGCAAGTTTTTATAAATATTGTTCTTTTGATGGTGAAAAAGCTTAATGATTTTTTTCACGAACACAGGAATGTTTTAAAGAATTTTGTTTGACTCTGTTCAAAGTATAAAGAATTTCTTTTTTTTTCCAGAGGAATTTATTGAATAAAAATCTTGAATGATTCAAGTTAAAGATAAGTATAGAATGATATAAGAACATATAAGCGGTAAAAGTCGGAATAAAATGTAGAGGAAAGTGGAAAGAAGTGAATCAGTCGATGTAAGTAGTATAAGACCGTTTATGGTCAGACATACGTTCTCCTTACCTCTAAGTACGTGCGGTTCTAAAAACAACCGCTAAAAAAATTAATTTCTTCGAACCACCATGAACATTAAATGTACATATTTAATAAAATATTTATAGTAGAGTATTTAACACAAAAAGAATTATATTTCTATGCAAATTCTCTCCTCATTAGATAAGAGTTTTTTAAGTGAAAATTCATTATAATCGTGTTGCGCTTGTTCCGTAAACGCTACGCTTTCCTAAACTATTGAACGTTCCATTAAGCTTGTCTATAAAAAAAAATAACAATATTTCTTCAATTATTTATATCGTTTTCAAAGCGAGATACCAGATTTTTAACACAAAATTTGACTCGTATTCGAAAAATAGAATTCTCAATTCAAGAGTTAATTCACAATATTTAAACGAGTTCTTTTCCAAGTAACGCGTAGTTAATAAATATTTGTAGACAGAATTTCGAAAAAAAAAAAATATATATACAGCAAGCGAAGCACAAACATAATGTTAAACAGAGCGAACCTAAAATAGAATGCCAATTAATACTTTATTCATATTTGCCTTATTACCAACAATTCGGCTTCGTTCGTGTACATTGTATTAAAACCGGAGCAGCTTTAAAATTGTTGAAACAAGAATATTTCCAGCCAACATGTTTCGCGTAATCGAAACAGCTACGCGATAAAAATCACTCATTGTATTCTTCGAATCCATTTTAGCCCTGAATTAATCATTAACGCACCCATTTACCGGGCATCGCCCACAAAATATGCATCCAACTCCTACGCAAATTACCGTAATTGAATGCAAACAAATCTCCTGTTGCCGCGTACACGGTTCGGCCGTGGCCGGAACAGTTCGTCAGAAAACATAACGGTGTCCGTGATCGAAACTTGGCCATTTCGAGATTGGAAACACCGTGCTTACGGTGCGCGTTCGAACGAGTCCCTGCTCCAAGTCTTCCTTGGCAAAGAAGCAATTTATCGAAACACTCGCAGCGGCACGATCCTCTCGGTCCACCTTACGAACGTTGATAAAAAAAAAACCCTAACTTCGTCGTACAATTTACATCCTGTCGCACGCGTGTCAGCGAAACGAGATTATTGAAATTATCAGCGACGACATTGGTGATCGTATTGCGACTAGGTACGTACATACTCGTCTACATGGACGTCCATGTATGTCTCAAACGGATCGATATATGCGGTATACAGCGAAGAGCCAAAGCAAATACTAATCCCTAAGGAATTGCGAACCGTACCGTGGTATCGTCTGTTGCTGATGTTTGCCCTGTGGTAATCCTATGTACATATATTTATATCCATGCACGTCGGAAAATAACCAGCGTCGCGTACATACATATATGCCGCGTTAACGTATTTTTGCCACAGCTTCGAAATGCTTCTCCCTATTTCCCGTCTTCTTCTCTCTGTCCGTATCCTCCTTTCGATCCGTCTTTTTCTGTAATTTTTCCTCGCGCTTCTGGCTCCCTTTCTCCAGTCTCCGTCCCCCTTCTCTGACGCTGTGTTTTAATACAGTCGGAAATATACCGCACACTCTCCCTATCCATCGAGCCGTCTAGGAGACGCGGATTTTATTCCAGGGATGCGAACAGCACAGGTCCCGAGCGATAGAGTTACATTTTCCGGCGTAATACGCTTTCGAGTCCCGTGGACGCGGCGGTGTGCAACGTGTATAATGACTCGGCAACGATGGTGTACTTAGGATTGCTTGGTTCAAGAGGGAACGGTGTTATTGGATGGTATAAGCAGTGTGTGTTATTTTCTTTGTCTCATTTTTTTTTTTTTTGTTCTTTTTTTCTGATGTCGGTGTTGGTTAATTGGAAGATACACTGTGGTTGGTAAGTCACAGGACGGTTAACACGTTAAGCGCCACAGAGGTCCCTACGGGCCGACGCTGAAATTTTTATTTAGGCATCGTTGGTTTCTGAGAAGTGACAGTATCAATTTCAAAAATTAATACCTTGTTATTCATTAATGGGTTCTATTAAACCCTTAGCTACTGTGGGCGTATATACGCGCTCAGAAATTTTGCGTCTGTGACACGGAGAGCGCATATAAGCGCTCAACAAAGTTTAGTTTTCTGACACGGAGGACGCATATAAGCGCTTTGAGTATTTTATCTGTCATTATTCCGATAGATGTTGTAAATGAATTTTTACCCGTGTGGTACGACCGGCGCGTCTCAAAATCTGCCGCAGTCAAAGGGTTAAATCACATTAGATAAAGATACGACTTTCCTTTGGAAGCCTATACAATTTTCTTCTTAAATTCTTAAGTATTTTGCGAAATATTTTTTAATCGCTATCGCACCACACAGCCTAACGAAAAGTCGACCAAAATCGGCGTGGCGTTTAACGTGTTAACAAGTTCTTGGTGCGACCCAATGTCATGTGGTATAGAATGGGGTGGTCTCAGGACTCTTGTCCTAAAGTCCTCCAGACCCAAATATTTTTAGGAAAGTTTATGAGAGGACTATATTACTATTCCTACAATAATTAGCATTGATTTTTATGAAATTTTGATACAATGTAGATCTCTAGAAAATATTAGACACGTATTTTTTTATATTCCTCAAAGTTAGGGATGAAAAGTATGTTATCTGAATATGAGTTCACGGAATAATGTAGGCAGAGAATGTCTTGGTGTCTGTGAGAGAGAGACCCCTGATAAAACCTAGGTCTCAAGTTTTCGGCCGCTCCAACGCGATGGGACCTCGTTTTCAATTGGTTCGGCCTTTAGCCGGAAAATAATATGAAAGAGCCAAAAAAACATAGGTTGAGTTAGTTTTTTAAGTCAACCACTGTAAAAACACTTTAATATACACTATAATTCCTACAATATGTACTAACGGCTGCTAACTTTCGAACAGTTCGATACAACAAATCAGTTTGGGTAGGACGTACCGAGGAAGTTCTAGTTTCCCACATTTAAATATGTATTTTCATATGTTTTACAAAAGATTTTCATGGAACTATAAAAAAAAACAAAAAAAATAAGGCATGCTTAGAATCCTTCATTGAAAGCTCTTTAAACAATTATAGACAGTTTTTACAGACAATATTTGTAAATAAAATATTTTCTGACAATGCTACAATTTAAGTGAGACTTTGTACATTTGTCAACGCAAATTGCAACGTATATTCGATTCCGTCCCTGTATCGGTATATACTTTGTTTTTAACACAATGTTATTTGTTATCACAGCCGGAGCATATTGAAAAATATTGGAGAATATTGGAGGCAATATTTACACCCACGTGTTTGCCAATTTTTCAATACTACGGAATCGCGAAAATATTGACAACGATGTTTTCTATTTACTGTGAATGTTATCCGCAGTAATATGATCTCTACGACATAACATTTATCCTGAAATTATATGACACTCGACACGGAAGACGACATCCAGGACCATCGGTGCTTCCGGCTCGAGTGATTGAAACTGGGACAAAGAGTTTCAAAGTTTCGAAATTCTGACTTGGTAAGAACCGGCAGGAAGGCGCGCGTACAATGCAAATTTCCATACAAATTTTGTTCTGTACTTTAGAAAGAAACGCAAAAACACTGTGTAAGTTCATTCGCGAGTTCACTTATCTGGAATTCATTCGAATTGAACAATTATTTTGGAATTACACGGAAGTATTTTTTTTTTTTATTTTCTGCCGAAAGATTCTAAACATGTGAAAAGAATAAATTCTTAATAAAATAAATTCTTAATAAAATAAACTCTTAATAAAATTAACTCTTAATAAAATTNTTTTTTTTTTTTATTTTCTGCCGAAAGATTCTAAACATGTGAAAAGAATAAATTCTTAATAAAAAATATTGTACTATAAATAAACTCTTAATAAAATAAACTCTTAATAAAATTAACTCTTAATAAAAAAACAAAAAATAAAAAAATAAAATAAAAACTTTGTTTATCCGTTAAGCGTATCCATGCTATAATAGCATCCTCATCGCGTTACACTTTTCGATCAAAGTGTTGAACGCATATATCCGGCTACTGGATGGGGAAAAACGATCAGAGTTATCGAATATCTTGTACTGTCGAAGAAGAAACGAATTGAAAAAGCTTTGCTGAATACGCGCTGACGCGTCTTAAAAGTATTACGATATATCAACATCAAGGATGCCAAAAACTTTGAATACACCAGCTACACCGAAGACGTGGTACAGCAGAAGTTTTCCTCACTTTCTGCCACCTATCCACCGGAGAATTATTCCCACCATTTTTCTTGGATGAGACGCGACGATAACGAAATAAATAAGCTAATTTTATCGTAACAACGCGACCATTATTTTGAAAATATCCCTCCAGGGGCAAACATTTCATTTTAAGTGTTTTATACTTCATGGTTTATTAATAAAACTGATGGATATTAATGTATCCCTTT
Organism: Ctenoplectra terminalis; assembly: GCA_019453375.1. Lineage (NCBI taxonomy): Eukaryota > Metazoa > Arthropoda > Insecta > Hymenoptera > Apidae > Ctenoplectra > Ctenoplectra terminalis. The sequence goes on along the minus strand of SMSQ01012358.1, from coordinate 65,854 downwards.
CAACATTGATAATACGAAACGATAGAAGTTACGAATCTTTAAACGCCTTAAAAAAGATCCGAGTTCCGTTAAAAATGAAAAAAAAAAAATTAATTAATTTGTACATAAGAGCCATCATTTGCAAAGTAAATTATATCAACACTTAACCGTTCGACTCTTTCAGAGCAAAATTTAAATGTACGGCAAAATTGTGTGTATTTTAGAAGCTGTATTTTTTCCAGGAAAATTAATTTATTTCTCGTAAAATATATTATTCTTTATCAAATTATTATATTATTTTTATTTACACGAATGTCGAAAAATACATTAATGTGCTGCTGGACGGTTAAGTTAGAATTCTGAATTCTAACTTAATGCGTGAATTAAAATTGATAGTAAAAAAATTAAATGAGAATAACCTTACATTAAAAAAAAGAACTGTATTAATAATAAATAAACGTTTCTTTTAAATCATGCTTCTTTCAATTAAATTAATTGCGAGATAATGTTCCTAATCAACTAATGTCTAAAAGCAAAGGCATCAATGTCACCATCATAAGATATTCGCGAGTACTTATAATGCATCTCTCTGTTTCGTGTCGCATTGTACTTGAAACTTATCCAACTCTTTTTCACACATCCACGTATCGCGCCGAAAGATGAAACCAAAAAGAACACCGATAAGCCTTTCTCGTATCAGCAGAAAAATGGTAAAAACGGAAACAATGACACGCCAAAAACAAAAAAATATATATATACACACCCATGCGATATATTTTCCTCCTTGGAAAAAGACTACGATAACCGAAAGTGCAATTTAATACGATACAAGAGTCGAAGTCACTTTCAACAACATTGCCAGTAACTTCTCGTAAATTTTCCCGCACACGTTTGCAGCATTTAATTCTCTTGAAATTTTAAACAAATGATCGCAAGCATCGCATCAGGAAGCAACATTTTTATATTTACACACATTTAAATACCACACCCTTTGGATGTTCATAGAAAATGTGAAAGAGTGTTCGGACCGAGTGATCGAGATCACCGTGTGACTGAATATTTTCTGAGAATCCCTGGACAGAGTGAAAGAGACTGAGGAACGAAAAGAGAGAGAAAGCTTGAATATATGGTTGGAGAAAATGCCCGTGCGAGGCAGTCTGGTACAGAGAGTTGAGAATTGAGCATCGAGCGAGTGAAAATACGTAGAGTTAAAGAGTTATAGAGTATAGTTCCTGTATTATATATTATTATGCATTAAACGCTATTTCTATTTTACATCGAGAGCGTAATTCGAGTGTTCTACCCGTTTGTAACCGAACATTGCTACAATATACACTTTGTTATATCAACGTTTCAGAATAAAACTTTTAAACCTTTGCACTAATTTGTAACCAAAAATTCCTACATTGTTACTTTATTGCTCTTGCTTCAAAGAAGTTTCCCTTAACTCTTTGCGGCACAGGATTTCGGATAATAAAGTAGACCCATGTTGCATAGAAATTTGATTGCGTTTTAAATCCAACAAAATTGGTATATTTTTACTAATGAAGGAATCGCATAATGTAAAAATATAAAAAAATAATAGTAATTCAATTAAATTTTTTGTTATAGGGTGGGACTCAAATAGTCCCACCGTACCATATAGGTTCACGAATAGTACTTATTAAAACATATCCTTTTCCCTAAATCGACGTGGGACTAAAAATGTCCCACCATGCGTTACGGTGCATCAAAAAGGTGGGACACTTTTAATCCCAGCGTGTCCCAAAGAGTTAAGAGGAGAAAGCGCCTCGACAAAATGCACATGGCCTACTTCAACCGCTTACCGCGATTTTCTAACATGTACGATACTCACAAGGAAACATATCGAACTGTCGGTCTCCGATTTTGATGAAACTTGGTGGATACGTTAAGCAGGTGAAAATAAGGGACACGTATTTTTTTTTATAGCTGCCCAATCGCAAGTTTAGGGGGTGATATCACCCCTTGAAGTTTCGACAGAAAAATAGTTTTCGAGATAGCAACATAGATATAAGAAAACTTTTTAGGGAAAAGTTTCTTGGTTTCTTAAAGTAAAACAAGTAGTGGTCACAGATTTATTAAAGTAATTTGTTTGTAACAAAAAAATTGATTGTTATATTATTTTAAGAGATACAAAAATTTACATAATGACAAAAAAGATTTTGTCTGCTTATCGGAGAAAAAATTACGATTGATCACAGTTTTTCACTTTGATTTGAAAATGTTTTAACAATTACTGCAGATGGATCGTGGTGTCGCTTCAGTAACACAGTAATCAAATTTAATAGCGTAGTGATAACTAAAGAAAATTAATTTTTTCACATATAGATACATCAGTTTGTAACTTTTAAGTCACACGGTCCCACAGAGGGTTAAGATAGATTTGCCTCCTACAGTTTTGTAAATTTTGTTACAATACGCAAACCGTGCGAATCCGAGTTATTATTTTCATATAATACGCTAAAGTTTTTTTTATATCTATAATAGTTTTCGAGATAGCATTTTTCTGCTGAAACTTCAAGCGGTCGTTTCACCCCCTAAACTTGCGATTGGGCAGCTATAAAAAAATACGTGTCCCTTATTTTCTGCTTAACGTATCCACCAAGTTTCATCAAAATCGGAGACGGACAGTTCGATACGTTTCCTTGTCGGCTAAGCGTCTCGCCCAAAAACCACCGATCGCGAATGCGTTGATAAATAAAGAAAAAACATGTATACACGCTTCCCCCTTCCCGCTATCGATGAAACGTCGAGATACTTTGCTAGCCCATCCCCGACCGGTTGAACCGGAATTCTGTTTCGAATACCGTCGCGATCAAAGCACCTCGAGGCAACTCAGCCGTGTGTCTTTTAAAAAAGATCAGACTGAGTGTTTACTTGTTGGCGCACACGATAATGTTAGGGATTCCTTGAGGAAAGAGTGTAAGACTTCGGTTAGACCCTTTCAAGCGCGCTCAAAGACCGCCGCCCTCAAAGACGCTCTCGTAGACACTTGCTTTGAGGGAACAGCTTCACACCTTCCACCAACGTTTTCGAATCATAGGTTCACCGTTCGGAACGTTGTATTTGCCCCTTTCGAGACAATGCTCCCGTGATCTCGGACCTTTCTTGTTTGCATCGAGGCTGTTCAAGAGTTTCCTCGTCAAAGCTATCCCAAAGTCCGACGTTCGCCTGACACGCGTATTAATCGTGCCTCTGGCTTTTATGCTCATTACGTTACACAGCCGTCGTTGGGTACGGAACCGTTAAACCATTGACATCACCGGTACATCCACGAAACAGCGGTTTCTCCCTTGTGAGCAAGACGATCGGGAAACCAGATTCTCGTAGCGAGTTCCTCTCCACCTCAAGCCTACATGCCGTTGCACGAAGTTTATGCCAACTATAATGCTTTCAACAGCGACGCGGTCTCTGCTGAATCACATTCGCGGTCTTCCTCAGCGAGCGACTCGATGTTGTCGAGCTGTTTCGTGCTCGCGGCGGAAAAAGGTACGCGTTGCTTTAATACTAGGTTTACGAGCATCGATTGGATCATTCTGATGAGCACGATAGAATACAGATTTCTTGTAATATTGTTCGTCTGGTTTGATTTAAATCAACATATTTTTATCATCAGAGATTTATTTGGATCATTCTGATGAGCACATTAGAATACAGATTTCTTGTAATATTGTTAGTCTGGTTTGGTTTTTATATCAATAGATTTTTATTCAGAGATTTATTTGGATCATTCTGATGAGCATATTAGAATACAGGTTTCTTGTAATATTGTTAGCCTGCTTTGATTTAAATCAATAGATTTTTATCCAGAGATTTATTTGGATCATTCTGATGAGCACATTAGAATACAGATTTCTTGTAATACTGTTAATCTGGTTTGATTTAAATCAATAGATTTTTATCCAGAGATTTATTTGGATCATTCTGATGAGCACTTTAGAATACAGATTTCTTGTAGTATTGTTCGTCTGGTTTGATTTAAATCCATAGATTTTTATCACCAGAGATTTATTTGGATCATTCTGATGAGCACATTAGAATACAGATTTCTTGTAGTATTGTTCGTCTGGTTTGATTTAAATCCATAGATTTTTATCACCAGAGATTTATTTGGCACATTTTTTGTATATAAATCTCGTTTCGAGTTTACATTTTCTGCACGCACACTTGTTAACCCTTCACACTCCGTACGATTCTTTATCACCGAAGAAAAGAAGTTTTATTTTGAACGGAAAAAATTACTATTGCCTGTGAAAGTACTTGTGTTTATTCATTTTACAGATAGGTATGTCACAGCGGTAAAATTTGTCTTCGTAACGAAACGAGAGCGTTACTCTTTTAAAATAGATTCTTAAATGATAATCTTGATCCGAAATTCTTGAGATATATTGAATTTTTCTATCTAATTTAATTTCAATATTTTTTTTCTAATGTTAATTAACGCGGTTGTTAATAATCTCAGAAATGTATAGAGACAGAGAAGATAAGAATTAGACATTTGTAAGATGTACAATAATATTCAGAACCAAATGGCCCATTTCTGGTGTTCCAGGATAAAATCGCGATTTAAGAGTTATCAATATCATACGTGTCGATTTAAGAGTTTTTTTCAGGATAATTATTCTTGAGAGTAGTTTAAAATTGTGTGTCCAATATTCTTGATACACTGATGAATTTTACAAAGTTTGGTTGTCAGTATCAAAATTCAGACGGAACGAGGCGTGAAATTTTTCTGTACGTTAAAATTGTAACTTATTCACAACTGTATTCTAAAACTTATAAACTGTACGTGAAATTCATACATTTATTTTTCGCTGAATCGAAGGGCAATGTTAAAGGGGTAGAGTGGAATTGACAGCATCATGACATTTTTGTATTTCCAGAGATAGAGAATGAACGTATAGTCTACAAAAAAGAAACAAACGGAATTCTAATAGACTCGCGCAGCTAAGGCATGGAAAAATTCGATTTTTCCTCAGGATTAACGTATAATTTTTATTTTCAACGCGCTTTTGGAAATATTAAATCCTGAAAAAAAAAAAAAAAATAAAGCTTTCAAATATTGCAGAAAATTCAGCTCTCGAATATTTTTTCATCGGAAAGTAAAATTACAGAAAAGAATAAAACATAGAGAATTAAAAGTAAATTAAAAAACTTTAAAAAATGAACAATCAAGATATTAATGGTATAATAAATATGAGAATTTATTTACTTTTATTTTTTAATATTAGAACGAATGTATTCTTGGTCACATTATTTATCTTGCACCTACATAAAAATATGTAAAAAAAATATATATGTCGTTTAAAACTACATGTAAGTCTCGACACTTAATCTTAACTACAAATATCTGTACCTCCAAGCCAAACTATACTTGTGACAATTTTTCATCGAAATTGAGGTATTGACATAGTGTATTAAACCTCGCGAAACTCTTTTTAAAGCTACACTCAACTATGACTTTTTTATTTCACACTGCATGGTCAAACTTGAATGAAATATTGTAGCTTTGAAGTTTCTTAACAGCAGTAACTTTTAAGGAAACTACAATACCGGGTTGATTAAATTTCTTCTTTTCTTTCGAATTTTTTCAAGGCGTCAAAACAATGGTATGAACGTTACCGTTTCAACAGCTTGTAGAATATTATAAAAAAAGTCAGAAACACGTCACTCGCGAAGTTCGTGGGCACCCAAATTTTTCTTTTTCTTCGTGTAACTCCAAAAATTTGATTCCGGGCCCTTCATGGAGGCATATGGTCCCCATTGAGGAACTCTGATCTAAAGTCCGCCCAACGAGACGAGTCAGTAAGTGTAAACCAGCTTTTCGACGCGATGCTGGCTTATAGCATACCGATCTCTACACATTAAAAAATAATAATTCTCTCCTACAGTTTTACGAATAAACCAGTTGTCTACAGTAAATCGTATTTTCCGATTTAATAAAAATTCTAATATTAATAATAACGCCTTCTGTTCAATACATATAGGAGCTCCGGTAGAAAAATTAAGACAGTCTACAATAAATCGTGTTTTCCGATTTAATAAAAATTCCAACATTAATATTATAATAACGCCTTCCGTTCAATAGATATAGGAGCTCTGTCAGAAAAAGTGAAGACAGTCTACAATAAATTGTGTTTTCTGATTTAATAAAAATTCCAACATTAATATTATAATAACGCCTTCTGTACAATAGATATAGGAGCTCTGTCAGAAAAAGTGAAGACAGTCTACAATAAATTGTGTTTTCCGATTTAATAAAAATTCCAACATTAATATTATAATAACGCCTTCGGTTTAGACACATGTTGGAGCTCCGTCAGAAAAAGTGAAGACATGCTTTTTTCTTTTTTTTTTAGTTTATCACGAATGAAATGGAGACTTCTTTGTCACAAATCAGTTAAAAATCGGTTTTTTTTTTAATTCACCAATATAAAGTCGTGTCTATTGCCTTCCATGTTTAACCCTTTGCGGACGAGCACTCCTTCGACTCTGATTTGTGGCAGGTGGAGAATAATTTCCATATGGAACGAGATGATGAATTAAATACCTAAACAATTAGGCAGAAAATAGAATAGAAAACAGACAAATAGTCGATGAAACTTCGCATCGGCGTCTCCTATTCGTTTGTCGCTGTAGAGGCGACAAATCGACTTAGAAATCAACTATGCGTGTAATAATGTCGTCGCAGCGGCGATATTTGTCCGTAAAGGGTTAATATTTCTTAACGTCTCCTAGAGTAGTATCGCTCACTTTGAGAAACACTATTCTAAACCGTTATTGTACATAAAAGTTGGAGAGGAACAACCTTCCTAGAATAAGAACTATGTTCCGTGTAATTAGAGAGAAACGATGAACATCATTGGAAATGCAATGCAATCAAAGTTTCCACTCCGATGATGGCGATCGCTTTACTAAGCCTGCCGAATAGACGGAGCTCTGTTTCTGTATTACTCTCTCGAAGTACTGTTCGCTAGTCAGTCTCGTTCGAGCGTGAAACACGTCGCATCTGTAATTTCCGTGCAGGAACTCTGAGCCTTCTCTTCACAATGTCCCTCTCTCGCGTTCGTTTCTTCCATCTATTCGTCCTATTCTACGTCTCCTCTCTTATGCACGCTTCCACGAATCGCTGAAACGTACGTTTTCGAGGATCGATGCGAATAGCCAGAACATCGTCTCTTCGACTTTTGTCCCGGAAATGCACCGGGTCTCGATCCTGATGCAGATCGTAGAATCGTCTGAGTGATACACCGTAACGCTGTTTCTTAATCGATTAATACTAGAACTACCTGGGATTAAAGCAGACTTATTTGTACCAGAGAAATCAAAACGATAGGTATTTGAAAAAATATCTATAATAAAGGTAACAATTACTCGCATCCTCACTGGTCACTCAAGATTAACCCACGTGTATGTGCGTCGCAGCGTCGACCGTGTTTGGCGACGATTAAACGACGCGGTGGAATCCAAACGAATTATTGAATTCCTTTCGAAGGGTTTAGTGGACTGTATATAATTGGTTGTATCCTTGTCGATTTACAAGTGTCTAAGAATGTGCAACGCGGTCTTACTATGTATACGAATGTATCAATGTAAAATCCGTAACGATGTCTATCAAGAATGTCTAATACAATGTCTAATGTGTCCAAATGTCTACAAAATGTCTCTCGGGGCGCAGTTTGCACCTCGCTATATAGCCACGGTTACTCCCTTCCAGTACGCCCTTGGCGTGCTATTTTCAGGAAGGGGAACCGTGTCCATCTTACGGGGTAGGTAGGCCGCGAGCTGCTAACGAGAACTTCTTCGAATTGCCACGTGGTCCTCCAGGTTGGCGAAAACAGTTTCGGTCGCGCCAACCTACCCCCTTGGTATTTCCCGGTTTATGACACGGCACCGCTACTCGGACCCAAAACTTGCACGTGCCATCGATAGTCTGTTAGCTAGATGGCACCCAAGAATAACGTGTCTCTAGCCTACCATGTCATAAACCTTGATGGTTTGATTTAGGACCGTTACTAATTATTCGGAGCCTTTCAGGACCGAACACCACGAATACCTGATAAAACTGACTTGGCAAGAACAGGCAGGAAGGCGCGCGTACAATGCGAATTTCCATACAAATTTTGTTCGGTACTTTAGAAAGAAACGTAAAAACGCTGTGTAAGTTCATTCGCGAGTTCGCTTATCTGGAATTCATCGGAATTGGACAATTATTTTGGAATTACACGGAACGTTGGGATTCACCGAGAATATGTGCATACCCCCGCAACGCGTAAGACCTACCAGCTGCAAGATCTTTTTTGACCTGTGCTTTATTGCACTCTCTGCTGACCAGCCCGAGGATTCCTGAGGACTGGTCAGTCTGTTTTAGCCGCCAGCACTCCCAGGTTGAAGACCGGCACCATTTTAACATTATAGCATATAATTTTAATTTATAAAATTTCTATAAGAAATTATAAACCAGTCGTTTTGACTGTTTCGGTAGTTCTAGAGTTAAAGCAGCAGGAAGAAATTATGTTTGGTGGATTCTATGATGTCTTGCTTTGAGGCTTTTTTTTAACACCTTGTTAACACTTGTAGGGAGAAAATGTTTGTGCGAGAGAGAGGAACTCAGTTTCCTTTTTTTTTTTTAAATAAATTTCCCTTGCGTGAGTTTGCACGGTTCCAGGTGCAGTTTGTGTTGCCCTATTACCCGTTTTCTTCTCTCTCCTCTCCATTCTCTTATATTTCTTTTTCTCTGCAACGTTTAACGCTTAGAAAATTATTCTGTTTACAATCATTTCACGCGTAATCGCTTCACGCCCCGTGAAAATTGATGTACACGTGAACAGAATTCTGTAAATTGGATTGTCTCGCTTTCGATACATAATTGCTATTAATTGCCGACTAATTTTAATATTACAATATTCTGTTAATATAATAATTTAATACATTTTCGACGCAGCGATTTTAATCAACGGAAACCTTCCTTCGAATTAGTCACAAATACGCTGGCACGATTTCGCGAAAAAATTAACACAGATTCCTTTCCCGTCTGGTAGCAAGCATCACCGTTGCGAATTTATTACGTAATTTTAAAACGATTTTGCACGCGCGTGGCCACCGGCTCGTATCACCGCGATTGCGTACTCTCAAACGGACAATAAATTCAAAGTGGCAGAGAGAGAGAGAGGGGGGGCCGAGGGTAATGTTTTTAAACTTGTAACCATTTAAAATGTAATTTGAAAGGGGATTCGCACGCAAGCAACTATCGTTCGAAACGCTGCTAATAATTCTCCGGATTTGTTGTTGGACGCGAATAGCTACAAAATTCCAGCATTTCAACGACGCGCCGAACGCCCATGATATCCAAATATTTGTTCCTCACTCGCTATTTGAAAGTTGCAAATTTTAGTCAATGTTTAGCGATATCATCGATTATCGCGTGTGCTATAGGTACGAGGGAAATATGGAAGTGTCGATGTGCGAAGTGATACGTAAATATAATTTATAACTTGGAAGGTAAATTCTGGGAAATTAACCGTGCGTACACGTATTTTATTATTTATCATTTTTTGTAGCATAAGACAGAAAATTTAAAGATCATTTTTTAAGAGCTCGAAACGTCATTTTTGTATCATAAGACAGAAAATTTAAAGATCATTTTTTAAGAGCTCGAAACGTCCGGGAAAATAAATCAATTATCTTCAGAAAGTGTACTCTCATATTTATAAAATAAAAAAAAAAACAAAGTGAGGAAATAGATGATAATATGCTAAATTAGATATATTTAAACGTTCGAGTTTACCTTTCAATGCGTATCTGCCAACGCTGCGTGAATTAAAAAGGAATTGTAAAAAAAAAAGGAAAATTAAACGTTTCGAGATTTTCACTCTCTACCAGATTTTCTGACTGTTAACAATTACAGAGTTTAATCTAGAAAACAGCAGGAACTCACGTTCGTAACATACATAAACACGCTTCGCGTTACTGCGCTTAACAGTGTAACTGTAAGTATCCAGGACTTAAAAATAACAAAGCTTCGAACCGTTTAAAAAAAGAAAATTATGATATCGCATATAATAATACTTATGTATAATACACAGCATTGTTACGTTCAGTTCGTGTGTAACATTCTACTTTTATTTGAAATGTGGAAATTTCTATTTTTGCCTCTCGTAAAAATACTTCTTTTTTTTATCGGTGTTACAGTTTATTATGCTTTGTCATAATTTAGTAAATTTAGCAATTTTTATAGAATTTGATCGTAGAAATGTTAACCCTCTGTAGCCCGAATTTTGTTCGCTTATCATAGAAAAAATTACGATTGCTCACAGTTTTTCATTTAGATTTGAAAATTTGGTGTCGCTACGGTAATACAGTAATCAAATTTAATCCTTTCACTACGGTGCTCTCAGAATTGAAAGAGTTCTTGGTATACTAATGGATACAGTTTTTGTTGATATAACAAAAATATACACAGCAAAATTTAAGTATACTGTTTAATGAATCACGGCAGATCATATGTAAATGAAAAATATTTGTAATATAAATATTTATATAAATAATTTTATATTAATAATAATATTATTTATATAAATAATTATATGGTACAAGAAACGTCTATGCACGCTTTTATCAGATGATCACTTCATTTTTAAAGGCGTATATATACGCTCTTCGTAGCGAAAGAGTTAATAGAACAGTGATAACTAGATAAAAGAAATTTTTTAAAATATAGATACATTAGTTTGTAATTTTTAAGTCGCACAAAGCCATAGAGGGTTAAACAAGTGTTCCCTTCGTAGCCACGGAAACCAAGCATCCGTAATTTGTTTCTGGTTTACGCGGTGTTCGGGTAAGGTCTAACGAAGTCGTCAAATAAAACTATGCGGTTGTACGGAAATTGGAATTCCTGCAACCATACTGCTTTATCTAAGGTACCAGTTTCTGCAATGCATCACTGATACAAAGGATCTTCGAAAGAACGTGTATTCGCACAGCAAAAAGGTAAAATTCAATTTTTTTTTTTAACTCTATCCCAGTGTACTGCGAGAAACACTCGGGTAAATTGTCAAATACAGTACTGTAAATTTCATATTGCGATTATTGAAATTTGTTACATATAAAGAGATCTAATTGAATGGGTATTTTCTGTATCCGACATTGAAAAATATTTCGATAATAAAATATTGTATATTTTTTAAGCCTCTTTTTGTGTGTTTCGTTATTTTATTGCACTGTGAAATGGCTAAAGCTTTGAGTTAAAATTTTTTCAGTAATTTTTCAGTGTTTTTTTATGTCAAATGTTAAACGTTGAAATATATGTAAATATAGATTGAAATTATATTCAGAGTTAAAATTAAAGGTGTGTCTTTGATGTATTTGTATCATGATCGTCTTTTGGTTCGTCTTTTAATTTATTTTTGTACTGGTAGATAAATCTGCTCCTTGAACGTATTGCATCGCAACGTTGTTTTAAATAAATATTTAATATTGTTAAAAGCAGAGATTGTTTGAAATACTTGAATGTGTGAGACATACGTAAAATAGATTTTTTAAATATTTTATGTTTAAATATATTGTAAGTGATATCGAGAATGTCACGTTCGTTTTTTCCAAGGTAGATCGATCTCTTCTGACATTTTACATATGAAAGTGTCTATTGAAGTAAAATGCTTAAGCAATTTTTAATGTTGTACGAGGTATTTCAAATTTTTTAATAACACACATCGATCAGTGTCGATGAAATGAGCATTAAAGAAATATTTGAATACCCTGAATGATAAAATAATAAAATATACTGATTCTGAATATATTTCTTTAGCACTGAAAGCGAAAAATAAAAATATTTTTTTATTTAAAAACAAGAGCATAGCTGCGCACCGTGGATATATGATTGCACACATAAAAAGATTGAGGTCACAGGAAGTTTAATTTATTTCTTCGTCACATTTTTCTTCGCTTGAAGCATGCTCGAGGTTATACACTACCGGCTAAAAGTTTGTAATCATTACATATTCCAAGGTGTGCAGGAATGTTGAATTGTGTTACCTTAGAAAATTTTCTAGTGAGAAAGAAAAAGAGAAAAGAGAAAAGAAAGAGAAAATAGAAAATGAAGCAAACTACTTAACTCTGAATTCACAGACCTCTATTGTATACCTACTTTTACTGAAATTGTGTTACCTTAGAAAATTGTTCGTTAAAAAAAAAATTATAAAAATTATAGAAATGAAATAAACTAATATTAGATTTAAGAGCATTGATTGTACACTTATTATTATTAAAATTGTGACACCTTCGAAAATTGTCCATTGAAAAAAATTATAAAAATGAAATAAATACTAGATTTAAGAGCATTGATTGTACACCTGTTATTGTTAAAATTATAAAACTGAAATAAGCTAATACTAGATTTAAGAGCATTGATTGTACACCTATTTTTACTAAAATTGTGTTACCTTAGAAAATTGTTCATTAAAAAAAATTATAGAAATGAAATAAGCTAATACTAGATTTAAGAGCATTGATCGTACACCTATTATTATTAAAATTGTGACACCTTCGAAAATTGTCCACTAAAAAGAAAAAAAAAAAAAAATTGATTCTATACCTATTCTTCCTAAAATCCGCCATTTACAGTATTTTCAACATATTTTACATACAGTATTTTAAAATAACAGATCATTTTACTCTAAATTCATAAATTTACATTATTGAATTTAAATTACTATTATAAATCATCAGTAGATATTTCAATAGCTCGACATTTCTTTTTTTTTTGTATATAAATTCCCTTACAACTATTCATTTTCCACGCACATATTTATAACACCTAACCTCGAAACCTGAAATCAGTCGAATCAACAGATTCCACGAATTTACTGTCAATTTTAAATCGACAATAAAATTACCAGACTTCATATGAATACAACCGTGAAAATAATTCCAAACTTTTGATCGATACTGTACACCTCTAGCCTCAATCGCTCAAGTCACCCCTTATATGTGGACGTACGCAAATCTTCGGAATTATATACCCGTGCGCTCGTATAAAGCGTCGAACAAGGCGAAAAGACTTTTTTTTTCGCGGACGAAAATTCATTTCGGTCTTCTATTCCTTCGTCCTCTTTCACTTCGGTCGGTGCTATACGCTCGGAACACGAGCTCGAAACCCCTCCTAAAGATCCGTGGAATAGTGGCTTAATCGATATCAGTAACGCCGGAGTGTTCGATATATGATGTATCCGATAACTGCTCCTCGCAACACGGCTTCCAACTACTGTAAAGTCTTAAAGCTTGTCCGACGTATCGCTGCGGATACACGGTTACCTATACGAGCTGCCTTATCGCATTAAGCGTCTTATGATAAGCGTTTCTCGAAAGACGATCAACGTTTCACTTGAAAAATTCGATCGCGCTCCAAATATGAGGCAGAAAAATAATTATCCGCGTGCACGAATCGATCCGTTTTTGGGACACTTGATAGATCGGTGCATATAAAATGCTTTTCGAAATCGAATTTTAATCAACCCGTTAACCGGGCCACTTTTCAACGAGAAGCTCTTTCGTACGCGGAATAAAAAATTAATTTTTGTTAGGTCGATTTTTATTCGCGTGTTAGAAAATCGCGGTAAACAAACGGCTGATGCAGTCCACGCGCATTTCATCAAGGCGCTTTCACCTGTTAACCCCTCGCGCTGCCATTTAGTTGGAAAAAATGTGAGATAGAAGTATAGCGGCCGATGATCGCCGAACGCTACTGTTAACATGTTGAATGCCGCGCACATTTTACGTGATTTCCCCATGACGCCAACACGAATTTCTTATTACGCGATGTATATTATGTTGAACAAAATAATATGTATATTTTCCTTGTATTAATAAAATTATTATTTTTTCATGTTCCGTATGGTATTAATTTCTTCAAACCATTACAGTAAGTACCATTCATGAACCTATATGGCACGGTGGGACTATTTGAGTCCCACCCTGTAACAACGAATTCAATTCAATTATTATTATTTTTTTATGTAGAATTTTCTTTTTTTTAATCAATGTGAAAACAAATCATAAATATATGAACTGTTAGAAATATTTTACTTCGATACTTCTTGCATTTTTTCATCGTACAAGATCTGTTTAATATAAAATATAAAGCTCCGTGATTTCGCTTCGTGTCGTGTTTTAGTTTTTAAAAAACGATTGAACGTGTTAGAAATATGAATTAAAATTTTTGGATGGATAAAGCATGCGTTGTGCGTGCGTGTAGGAGTGTTTTAGTTGGCCCAATTGCCATGCGACTAGTGTTTGCACAAATGAAAAATAGAGAGTTCGTGAAGAGCGGTGGAGAAAAACAGTTCGTGGCGCGAGGTATTTTTACCTGTAGTCCCATTAGCGTTATAATTAAAGAAAATATTTTTCGTAACTTATATGCTAATAAGATAATATTTTTAATTAAAAATTTTTAATTCAAAAAATTTTAATTTTAAATACCAACAATTTTTCATACATCAAATGTAAAACTAAAAAAAAATCAACAAAAGAAGCAATTATAGATACGAAGATAAAATTATATCTATAATTATAAAATCTTTTAGTCGCGTTTGATTATTGTCACTGATGGAATCGAAGCATTTAAACATTTTATCGATCACATGCGCGAAGTTGAGTATTTTAAAAACTGAATAGGAAAAGTGACAGACAGATAAATATCAACGACTGATTAACAACATTTCGGTACTTGAAACTGTACGTTAAATTTACTTGCTCACTGATCCAGCGGAAGTCTAAGTGCTTCGGAAGTTGACTGATTATTGGTAACGTAATTGCTTCTAAGACTGATTAACAACTAACTGAAGCAACCTGATTGCTTCTAAAACCAATTGATTTAAGTTGACTAATGCTGAAAGCCAAATCACTATCGAACCGCTTGACATTTCGCTGTTGGCTGACGATTGTCAAGCAGCCATTTTCTAAATGCATAATTAACAGCTACGCGATTAAGCTTCTTAAATTCAGCCTGAAATTATTCACAGGTTTATTAAATTTCTTCCAAACAGTGGAATTTTAATTCACGTTTCGAATCCATGAATGAAATAAAAAAGAAAACTGATTGTAACTTAATTTTGATTCTCCGTTTGGTTTGTAAAAAAAAAAAAAAAAAATAAATCACTAATCTTGTATTCTAGCACAAAAATGAATGAATTTACAGAAAATTGAGTTAACCAGTTTCATCAATGAGTTTTAAACAAATAAATAAATTTTTAGAAAGTCAAAAATAAAATAACAGCATTTTACTTATCCTAATTTATTTTTATATAGATCTGAGGATTTTTAAGTTTTATCAATGATTGGCCAATAAATAAAAAAAAAAGTTACAATTTAAATAAAAGCATTTTATTTATCCTAATTTATTTCTATATAGATCTGAGGATTTTTAAGTTTTATCAATGATTGGCCAATAAATAAAAAAAAAAGTTATAATTTAAATAAAAGTGTTTTTTATCTATCCTAATCTATTTCTATATAGTTCTGAGGAGGAGAATAAGTTCAAAGAGCGAACCATTTTTGACACAAGAAATCTGTGCTTAAATCTAATTTTCTATGTACACGTCGATAATTCACTGTAATGAAACCATATTACGTAGATCGTATGTTGTATGATGTATTAGCGTGGCAGCTTGCCATCAGGATGCAGGGAGATGTAAAACAGTAATTTGCGCCGATCAAATTGGAATGATCGATCGATGCTCCATCGTGTCGCGTTGTGGCACATAATTAACAGGGAGAACATAAGAGCAACGGGATTCCATTGACATTCCACTTGTTCAAATTCTCGTCAACATTATTCGCGTATCTCGATGACAGTGCGAAATTGCCGTAATTATTGTCATGAAATCGTCATTGAAACTACTCGTAGGATCAAACATCAATTCCGGACGATCAATTCCAACCAAGACCGATCATTTTTATCATTTTTATCTTTATCTTATACCACGATAAATCGCGTGATCGAGATCGATCGTAAATTCTCGTTAACACCGGAGCCATCAAAGTGGTCACAATCACCAATTTGTAATTTATCATAGAAATCTGATAAATCTACGTTTGCTCGGGTATTAAAAAAAAAACAAAAAAACAAAAAAAACAAAAAAATAGAACCAAGCTATCACGAGTGAAAATGCGAAACTCTCTTTAACCATCGTCCATTGAAGTAAGGAAAACGATATCGATCCATCTATTTCAGTGAACGCAGCTCATACGCACGCTTTCGTATCGTTGAACGGGGGCATTAAAAGTCAGGCAACCGCAAACAGAGCGGTGCATCTGTCTGGCGTGCACCACGAACAGGTAATCGACGCTGAATCTATGGCGATCGATTGAAAGAGTCCGGTGCTTCTTTTTCTCCTTTCTCATCGACCGCGTATTAAAGTGAATTGCCATTTAGAGAATAAGCCGGAACGAAGGTTGGTCCGGAGCGAACGCTGAAAGAAACGGTCGTCGATACAACTAAAAACAATACGCGATTGTGTACAAGCACATTATTAGTAATCCTGCTAGAGTTTCTCGTCGACCATTTCAACAAACAAGACGTATTAATCTCGAGGTTTCCATCGGGGGAGGAAAAATCTGGGACCGGTTAAAACCAGGGCGCAGCCTCCATTTGTTATCGGACTATGGGAGACTTATAAATTGAATTTGAATTTCAGAATTGAAGACACTGTTAGATTTTTATTCCGGGATCTCGTTGCGCGATGTTTTATTAAGTTTAATATTTGGATTGTTCGATTTAAATCCATTCGTTGGCGTTTAACCAACGAGTCGTTCTAAAAGTTTGGAATCGCTACGTATTCGGAGCAGCGCGAGAATTTTAAAAAAATAGGAGAAGAATTTAGAGGCGTGTTAAGTTGAGGAATTTTGCAGCGCGAAGTGTGTTAAAATCACACCACGTTGAATAACATAAAGAAAAATGACGAAACCGTAGGTGGAGTGCACTTCTTTCTTAATTAAATATTAAGTAGGGCAAGTTGGGACTAGGGCGATGGCCCAGTTTTTTTTTTTTTAAGAATCGCTACATTGTGAATTTAATTAACATCTATGCTAAAAAGATATGTTTGCTAAAGCAAATGGATTTATAATATTAATATTTATAATATTCAGTGTAAAGCGCAAAATTTCATAGCTCGCACGAGATAGTATCATCTCGTAATGCCAACTCACTCAGAATTATCCTATATCACCCCATATTTGGAAATCTCCCTTTATTAACCATCTTTCTTCTGTATCAATACAAGTAGTACGAATAAAATTTGATTTCTAATAAAATACTGAACTAAATAAGCATCTATTTAAAAGTTTCATAGGGCTTCTCAGACTCCACGTCATCAATCAAGGGTTAATTTCGAATTAACACTGAAACTACCGAAACAATCAAAATAACCAATTCCTAATTTCTCATACAAATTTTATAAATTTACAATGTTGCATTCTTCAGGATTTTCTACGATCTTTTTATAAAAAATATGGGCAAATAATTGTTACCTTTATTACAGGTATTTTTTCAAATTCCTACAATTTTAATTTTTTTACTACAAATAAATCTATTTTAATAACTAGTTCCTTGATCACATATAACCACAATTAGGTAGTTCTATCGTCAGTAAGAGAATTCAAACGTTTTAAGCAATTTTAAACAAATAGTAAAACATTTGAAAGATACACCTCACCAGTCAAGGGTTAATTTCGAACTAACACTAAAACTACCGAAACAATCAAAATAACCAATTCCTAATTTCTCATACAAATTTTATAAACTTACAATGTTGCATTCTCCAGGATTTTCCGTGATTTTTTATAAAAAATATGCGCAAACAATTGTTACCTTTATCACAGGTATTTTTCCAAATTCCTACAATAAATCTACTTTAATCACTAGTTCCATGATCACAGGTAACCGCAATTAGGTAGTTCTATCGTCAATAAGAGAATTCAAACGTTTTAAGCAATTCAAGCAATTTTGGCCAATAAACAGTACAACGTTCGAAAGACACGATTTCAACCAAAGCGATCAAAGTTTACTATCTCGAAGACACGAGTGTTTTCCCAGTCTCGAAACAACGCGTGTGCTCCTGCGTGGAACCATTTGGTGCATCGAAGAGGGATGAAACGAACCGGTGGTTGTTTCATTGAAAATGACCACAAGCCCCGCTCACAGGCTGTCATTCGAGCTGCGTTGCGTTTTCCGTTCAACGATGCAAGCTTGCAGCTTCATCGGGTCTCGTCTTGTTTGCGTTTCGAATTCCATTGCGTGGCAGTGATGGCCGATGCCGGCAGAAAGAAGTGTGCGTGGGAGTTCATTTATTGTCGTTTAGCGATGTCAACCGTGCGGAGGAGAGTAATAAAACTCCGAGGCCAGAGTTGCAAAATCCGGTCGCGAAAGAGGTTCGAGAAAGTGCGGAAGAGAGAGAGAGAGAGAGAGAAAGAGCAAGATTGGGGTAGGTTGCGCGTAGAATGTAAAATCAATGGTCTTTTGATCGTGTTCTGTTCGAAATTAAATTCGAGCACTCGGGCTTCGAGAGAAACGACTCGAAAGAAGAACACTCTTGGAGGAGAGGGTTTAAAATGGATTCGAAATAGCGTGAGGTGTTCTAACTTTCATCCTGTTCCTCCATTTGTTACCGTAGAGCTGTATCGTTGAACGCTTACGATTAAAACGAGACTGGAAAAGGTTGAAACCTTTTGTGTTAGAATTGAGTTACGTGCACATTGACCAATTAACACGTTAAACGCCACGCAGATTTTGGTCTGCTTTTCGTTCGGCTGTGTGGTGCGATACTAATTGAAAAACATTCGGTCGCAAAATTGTTAAGAGTTTGAGAAGAAAATTGTAGAGGCCTGCGAAGGAAAGTGGTATCTTTGTTTAACACTAGATTTACGGAACCCGTCAATTTGACGTAGCTCTAATTTCGGGTTTAAGTTTAACAAGTGTGGAAATTGTAGNGAGTTGAACGTAGGTGGGACAGTGTTGAACCGAGAGTAGAACAGAGTGCTGAGAGAACGTCAAATGAGAGTGTTGCGTAATTAAGGAATTATTGTAATATTAATAGTCTATTATCGCGCGTCACAATCACTTACCAATACTTAATTCTTAATAATTAAATATTTATAAACTATATTTAAGTAAAAAACTCTATATATATTTGCACAAAAAGTTGTGTAACAATATAATTATATTGAAATTATTTGATATTTTCGAAAAAGTCCCAAATGGGTATCGTTTTAAAATGATGAGTAAAATCATTTGAATAAAAAACAAAAGACCGAGTAACTAACGGGTCGTTACTATAACCTCTGAATTATGTACATTTACGTACTGTATTTCATTATAATATAAAAAACAAACAAAAAATATTAAGCTTCAAAGATGACAATTTTGTTCCGTTCAACTTACATATGAATTTCAATTTTGATCGCTTGTTGCAAAGAAACGACGCACAAAATACACACTTTCTGTTACATACAATATCGACAAATATATATAGAATGAAATTAAATTGTCAAGCGTACCAAATATATTTTTCGCGCCGAGTGGTAAACGTGAAATTCAAAGAATCCCCAAATGGGGATCGCGACAGCTAATGGGTTAATTCGTGAAAAGTAAAGTGTTAATTGTATATTTTGGTATTTCCGAGAAGTTTACAGGAAAATGGAGTTGATCAGTTTAGTTTCCGAATGGGTCAGTTAGTATCGTTCCATTCGCGATACTCGTTAAAGAACTATTTTTTTAAATAGCTGAAACGTAGCAACCGAAACCAGAGTACTATTACACAGACTATCAATTCAGGATATCCCGAGATTATGCGAATTAAATGATCAATTTCGGTTATTCCAAATTCGTGGAATAAAATAACCGATACATGGTTCGAATTTTAATCATTGGAATAAAATATTTCAATTATGTTCCATATATAATATTTCGATGATATTTTAATCCACGTGTATCTGTTCGCTCGTTAAAGTTTCCATTCTTCATTTCGTCTCGATAAATTACGGTTTCGAAGCGTGTAATATTTTCCGAAACATTATAATATTTGCAGTCGAGCAGCGTTCTTCGCATAATCTATAGCTCCAATTGAACGCGCGTTCATTCGCAGCCAACTCTGTCGATGTAGATTCTATTTATCTAACCTAATTAATCGGATCACGATCAATCGATACTACGATCGGTAGGTCAAGGCGGTCTTGTTTTCCAACGAACCCAAATATCACGTGAAATCCACTGTGTGTTCGCAACAGTATCAATCTTGAAAATTTGCTGCTATTTGATACCAAGCCAAATTTACAATTCACTTAATACGTATCGTTATAAGAATAAAGTGGTCTCTAAGAACTATTGTTTCTGGTACATGAAAAAGAATGACCCCGATTTAGTGTTCATGCAAAGATTGATGCTTCAGCATTGCTTCTCGCTCAACCTAAAGCATCGGGTCTCGTAAAAAGAGTCTATGTATATCGCCATAGATTCTTTCCCGGAGAAATAAACGCTGACAAATTGTCTGGAGATAGCAACGATGCCATTGACGTCCTCGTTCATCACCTGTGCAGTTATTTATGACGCTCTGACTATCTTTCTGGTTTTAGGGCATCGCGCTGAAGCTGTTCTTTTAAATGACACGTTCAATATCGTGTGTTAGGACCGACTCTTCTGAGCGCATCGTTAATCCTTTGCAACCTTATATCGAGCTGGACTCGATGTTTTATTTTGATCGATTTCTTTTTATTTTTAGCACATTTAGAAATATTTTCTTTCGTATCGAAATTTGATTTAGTTGGAATAGAGTGAAATCTTTGAATGCTTGGAAATGGGTTCTAAAATCTACTATATTTCAAATTGTGAATAGTTGTGAGTGTTATGTATTGGCAATAAAAGTAGGCGTAATTAAATGTTAATAAAAATATCTGATAATGAAGTGTAAAAATTTAATTAATTCTAGCTGAAAATAAATTTAAAGTTTAATTGATATTAAATTTATTTATCATGAAATAAATTTAAAGTTTAATTGATATTAGCCAAAAATAAAATATACAAATTTTACTAATAAAATATTTATATGTTTTACGTATATAAATTATATATAATGAAATGTTAAATAAATTATTGTAGGAATAGTAGTGTATATTTGAAATGCTTTCACAGTGGTTGAGTTAGACTCTATAATTCTCTCTGTAACTCTCTAATTTTAACTCTATTCCTCTCTGACTCTTTTATACTATTTTCTGGCTAAAGGCCGAACCAATTGGAAACGAGGTCCCATCGTATTGGTACGGCCGAAAACTTAAGACCTAGCTTTTATCAGGAGACTCTGTCTTTCACACACACTAAGACATTCTTTACCCGCATTATTATAATTTATATGTAATAAAATATTAAATAAAATATAGCTGATAATAAAATGTAAAAGTTTGATTGGTACTAGCTAGTAATAGAATATGAATAATTTAAGTAATACTAGTTAATAATAAACAGAAAAATTTACCATATGCCGCATATAATATAAGCTAATGTTATTCTACTTTCCATCAACTCTAGTTTAGTGAATTTCAAATAAATGAGAATGATAAACTATAAATTGATCATACTACGGTCCTCGGATCTCTGAAGCTTTTCATTCAGAAACATTTCATGCAGCTTCTATGCACAAAATTTAGAAAATTTCAATATACAGGATTGCCGCATCGTTCAAAGCATTCTAGGAATTTCTAAACATATTCGCTTCCCCATATGGTAACGCTTTAAAATTTATATGTACAGTTTTCTTGAAAAAAAAGAACGTCCAGTTTTCGCTTCAGAATTCTATTTCAAAATGCCGTAGCGTAAGAAGATAGCATTTAAAAAATTCCATTCATACAATTCTTCCTTCGAAACATTTTAACATATTAATACATCAACAAATACCTTCTAAATATTCTATGTTGTACAAAGGAATCAAATTTAAGATACATGTATAAACAATTGTAAAATACAATCTAAAAGTACTCTATCATTACAGTTTTACTTCTATAATAAAAATTGAAATAAAAATCAATAGAAACCGAATAAAAAATAAATAAAAACCCAATAAAAAATAAATAAAAGCCGAATAAAAAATAAATAAAAGCCGAATAAAAAATAAATAAAACATCGAATACAAATCGAATAAAAGGAAAACAATTTTGAAACACCTGTTAATTTCCAACTTTTCGCAACCTTAAAAATTCCCAAATTAAAAGCGCTACAATCAAAATCGATTGAAAGACAAACTAATACACAACGAACTCGAGTATCTATACAGCTTCGAAAAATCATACGAGCACAAATATATTTATCGTTTCCAACGATCGAATCCAATCACAATCACAGCGCTCATAACGAAAACAATTATCCAAAAATAATCTTTCAATCGGAAGATGAAAGAACCGCAGCAAAAGTAAACCAGTTTTCCCAATTTGATTAAAAAACTTGCCTGTTCCGCAGGTGGGTTGGCGCGTCATGCATGAAATAAAACGTTGCTGCCCCGAAAGTGGGCAAAATAGGAAAAACGTCGGCCCCAATGCTCGACTATGGAGATACACGTTCTCGATTGAACCTTTGATATCGATAGATTAATTCGTTTGCTCCGCTTCCTTCCACCGATAGGATCGATTTTAAACCTTGCGCTAATACCGAACCGGTTATCAATAGAATCTAATTTAACGTGACATCGGTCGCCTCTCCGAGATGTTTCACGGCATTTCGTTCGAGCCAACCGAACGAAAGATTCATATTTGGTTCGCCGACTATTGACCGAGGCAATATGGCCACTCATATCTTACCCACATGTAAACTTATGCCGCGTGTCTCGAATGAGAAAGTGCGAGCCACGCTTTTCGACCATTACCATTGAGATTCTTGGCAAGAATGCATCTCGAACGAAGGATCGTACCAGGGTATTCTCTCGTAACTTATTCGGAATATCGCCAAACTGATTGCTAGCGATGTAGATTTGTACCAGAAAATGAGAGGATAGCTTTCTTTGCATGCTTCTGCTGCGTTGTATCGTGTTTTCTGTCTTTTAATGATGAGATGTTCCGGCTGGTTACGAAGTTCTGTTTGTATCACTGGTTTCTTGGTTCATTTATGATTTACGGACATTGTACGAGAGATGCGGTTTTTTTTTAGAATTATGCGTACGTAATTAATAGCGTGTAACGATCTTAGGGCGCTCGCGTAATTGGCAGGTTTTTATGCGTTTGCAGGAAATATAATACGAGAACTATTGATCATTGAATTGTGTTTGTTTGACCGAAGGAATAGAAATGAAGGCTGTACGCAAAGGAGATAAGTTTTTAGTTATATCTTCGACAGAAAATTATGGAAAGTTCTTTAAAAGATAGTGTACTGGATTTATAAGATGTTTATGAATAGTTACGAATTGGTAATTTTTGTCATTTTGGTAGTTTTAGTGTTAAAGGTGCAAAATTGTACGGAATGTACGTGAAGTAAATATACAAAATATACAAAATGTACAAATTGTAGTGTTTTTTTCTTTTTTTTTTTTTTTAATATCTGATTGGTGAAATAATTTTCTAGCGAAGTTATACTTTTTTTTAGCATATTCTCAAAAATATGAGTTTGCATAAAACATACGCAGTCCAGTGATTGAGCTTGTAGTGCCAATTAAACGCATTTTTGGCAAGTGCCCTTTACAAGGAAATTAATTTTTAGGTATTGCATTCATTACGATGGTCATTCATAACTTTATTTAGTTGAGATATTTTAATAAAATTTTGTAATAAATAAAACTCTGATCCAAATATCACGGAACACATGTAGAATTATTGACAGCGAAACAGGAAATAAAAGAGAAAATGGAAAATTAGCTTCTCAAATTGCGGAAAACAAAATGTCGGAAATTTTGAATAAGTTTATTTGAAAATTATTCGACAGCTTTTTTCAAAAGGACTGTCACTGTGAATAAACTAAAACTGATTTGCACAAAATACTGTTTATTCCAGATTAATGAGTTTTATTTAATCCGATGCTTCTTAAAAAATATCGAGAGAATTAAAATAATGACACCGAACCTCAAATTTATTTGCAAAGCAGCAAAACCTTTATTGGTAGGTATCTAAGACTTTTGTATTTGTTGATCTACATTAAATATTTAATTATTTCATACACCTTTTTTTAAATATATATCCGTCGAAAATGAAATAGAACTATTCATCACAATTTTTAAAAATATTCTACGTCAAATACAAAAGTTAGTCTCAAATGTATATTTTATTATTAAGCTGAAAGTTTTTACCCATGATGAAAGTATACAGTAAAAAAAAAAAAAAAATTCCGGGAAAAAATTATTTCACCTATCAGGTATTATAAAAAAATTAATTTGTATATATTATACATTTTTTCATATTATGTGCATTCTCTGCAATTTTTCATTTCTAAATTTCCCATAAATTCATAACCTACAATCATCAATCTACAGTCTACATATTATATTTCCCAGAACCTTTTGATATCAAGGAATCTTTAATCCCAATAGAAATAATTCTACACCTCAAACAATACGATGAATAACAAACGAATCGTGAATAAACAAGCTTTCGTTCTGAAATTTCCAAGACACCGTGACACACGCATAATTTCATCAAATATACAAAAAATAATTGATTCTTCTACGCAACATATCTCAACTTAATATCAGTTCTACATATAATAATTTCATCAAACATACAAAAAATAATAGATTCATCTACACAACATATCTCAACTTAACATCAGTTCTACATATAATAATTTCATCAAACATACAAAAAATAATTGATTCATCTACGCAACATATCTCAACTTAACATCAGTTCTACATATAATAATTTCATCAAATATACAAAAAATAATAGATTCATCTACGCAACATATCTCAACTTAACATCAGTTGAGTCCGCTAAAGCCATATTGCACGAGTTACCGCGAGAAAGAAAAGACGGACAAAGCTACGAAGACAAATTTTCTGAAGCAATATTTCGAGCGTCCAAGAGATTGCTTGGAAAAATGAGGAAACGTTCTTTAACGAGGTGAAATTCCATCTGGGCGCGATTTGTCCCTTTAAAATCGGGAAGAAAAGCGCCGGTGCGACAGAACGACCGTCGATGTCGTGTCCAAGTTAAAAAAAAAAAAGAAAAAAAAAAGTCCATTCGACGTATGAATTTTCCAATGACGAAACGAACAAACGTGCACGCGTGTGCGAAATCATCGAGGCGAATAAACAGGTCATCGTCGGTGCTTCCGCGCGGCCTGCCGATCGATAGGATTAACCCCTTACGAGTCGAACTTTATTCCGCGTGTAATCAAGCTTGATTAACGATTACCGGCGATTAGTTCACATTAGTTGATTAACTCTTGTAGAGCACGGCCGAACGTGTACGAGAATGTATCAGATGTGTACAATTGTAAGCACCGTCGATTATCCGCGCGCGTTTAGCAATTCTCCACGGCTACATCTAAATCTTCGTGAGAATCGCCTATGAAACTATACGTACCGTTAAGCCCACCGATGATGTATCGCTGATCACTTTCGTCGAATTGCAACGCGTTCGTGTAATTATGCTGATTTATTCGGTGCGCGTTCATCGTTGAAAAGTGATCGCGTTGGTTTGTTTTCTTACGTAGCGCTTGGGATTTTGAGTCGGAGAAGATGGGTGAACCGAGGAATTTAACTATCGAAGCGGTCAACGCGACTAATTTGTAATTTCTCGTGGGAACCTTGAAAATTTACTGCGGCGAATTTTGGGAGATTTTAAAAAATTTTTTGTTACAGATATAGACAAAGGTTTGTCTTCTTTGCATTGTGTTTTTTTGGTTTTTTTTTAAGATACAAATGAAAATACTTTAATCTTCGGTTCTAATTTTAAATCATACGATGATTGATTGTTAAGTGAATTTAGTTTAACAGATGTATGTAGTTTCGTTGAATTTGTAAATGGAAAACAATTTTGCTTGGAAGCTTCAGAAACAAAATGGGATAGTAGAGGATTGTATGAATTTTCAGATAATTACATTAACACGTATTAAATATAATTCAGTTTAAAATTGTGTGGGGCTGCAGCGGTTCCGATAATTTAGTTAAAGGTTTAAATAGTGTGATAAAGTATTGTAGTATAATTATGGAATTCATTGATAAGCTATGTAGAGTAAAAATATGGTAATTATAAAGTGTACTTGCTCATCGTTCAAATTTCTGTTTACCATTATAGTTTCCTTTTTTAAATATAAGTCAATTATTTTTGTAAATATTCATTTGTCATTTTGTACATATGATTAGATTAATCAAATATTGAAAGTTTCTTAATATAATACATATTTTTCTTCAACCTCTGTTCCAATTTAATCATCAACAAATTAACACTTCAAAATTAATGCTAATACACATACGTTATAATCGTAAAAGAAATATTAAGTAATTATTCTCACCACAGACCGACGTTTAATTACAATGTTTAATTACATTTCATGCTTAATTACACTGACACTTGTCCATAAAATATAAATTATTTATACAACCTCACACTTTTAAATCGACACACCAATAAAACATTTCCTAACAGAATAATCTTAAGATTTCGCTTTAACCCTCTATGGAACCGTGTGACTTAAAAGTTACAAATTAATGTATCTGTATTTAAAAAAATT
>SMSQ01012358.1:0-34732 GCA_019453375.1 Ctenoplectra terminalis | reverse complement strand
AATATCTGATTGGTGAAATAATTTTCTAGCGAAGTTATACTTTTTTTTAGCATATTCTCAAAAATATGAGTTTGCATAAAACATACGCAGTCCAGTGATTGAGCTTGTAGTGCCAATTAAACGCATTTTTGGCAAGTGCCCTTTACAAGGAAATTAATTTTTAGGTATTGCATTCATTACGATGGTCATTCATAACTTTATTTAGTTGAGATATTTTAATAAAATTTTGTAATAAATAAAACTCTGATCCAAATATCACGGAACACATGTAGAATTATTGACAGCGAAACAGGAAATAAAAGAGAAAATGGAAAATTAGCTTCTCAAATTGCGGAAAACAAAATGTAGGAAATTTTGAATAAGTTTATTTGAAAATTATTCGACAGCTTTTTTCAAAAGGACTGTCACTGTGAATAAACTAAAACTGATTTGCACAAAATACTGTTTATTCCAGATTAATGAGTTTTATTTAATCCGATGCTTCTTAAAAAATATCGAGAGAATTAAAATAATGACACCGAACCTCAAATTTATTTGCAAAGCAGCAAAACCTTTATTGGTAGGTATCTAAGACTTTTGTATTTGTAGATCTACATTAAATATTTAATTATTTCATACACCTTTTTTTAAATATATATCAGTCGAAAATGAAATAGAACTATTCATCACAATTTTTAAAAATATTCTACGTCAAATACAAAAGTTAGTCTCAAATGTATATTTTATTATTAAGCTGAAAGTTTTTACCCATGATGAAAGTAAACAGTAAAAAAAAAAGCAAAACTCCGGGAAAAAATTATTTCACCTATCAGGTATTATAAAAAAATTAATTTGTATATATTATACATTTTTTCATATTATGTGCATTCTCTGCAATTTTTCATTTCTAAATTTCCCATAAATTCATAACCTACAATCATCAATCTACAGTCTACATATTATATTTCCCAGAACCTTTTGATATCAAGGAATCTTTAATCCCAATAGAAATAATTCTACACCTCAAACAATACGATGAATAACAAACGAATCGTGAATAAACAAGCTTTTGTTCTGAAATTTCTAAGACACCGTGACACACGCATAATTTCATCAAATATACAAAAAATAATTGATTCTTCTACGCAACATATCTCAACTTAATATCAGTTCTACATATAATAATTTCATCAAACATACAAAAAATAATAGATTCATCTACACAACATATCTCAACTTAACATCAGTTCTACATATAATAATTTCATCAAACATACAAAAAATAATTGATTCATCTACGCAACATATCTCAACTTAACATCAGTTCTACATATAATAATTTCATCAAATATACAAAAAATAATAGATTCATCTACGCAACATATCTCAACTTAACATCAGTTGAGTCCGCTAAAGCCATATTGCACGAGTTACCGCGAGAAAGAAAAGACGGACAAAGCTACGAAGACAAATTTTCTGAAGCAATATTTCGAGCGTCCAAGAGATTGCTTGGAAAAATGAGGAAACGTTCTTTAACGAGGTGAAATTCCATCTGGGCGCGATTTGTCCCTTTAAAATCGGGAAGAAAAGCGCCGGTGCGACAGAACGACCGTCGATGTCGTGTCCAAGTTAAAAAAAAAAAAGAAAAAAAAAAGTCCATTCGACGTATGAATTTTCCAATGACGAAACGAACAAACGTGCACGCGTGTGCGAAATCATCGAGGCGAATAAACAGGTCATCGTCGGTGCTTCCGCGCGGCCTGCCGATCGATAGGATTAACCCCTTACGAGTCGAACTTTATTCCGCGTGTAATCAAGCTTGATTAACGATTACCGGCGATTAGTTCACATTAGTTGATTAACTCTTGTAGAGCACGGCCGAACGTGTACGAGAATGTATCAGATGTGTACAATTGTAAGCACCGTCGATTATCCGCGCGCGTTTAGCAATTCTCCACGGCTACATCTAAATCTTCGTGAGAATCGCCTATGAAACTATACGTACCGTTAAGCCCACCGATGATGTATCGCTGATCACTTTCGTCGAATTGCAACGCGTTCGTGTAATTATGCTGATTTATTCGGTGCGCGTTCATCGTTGAAAAGTGATCGCGTTGGTTTGTTTTCTTACGTAGCGCTTGGGATTTTGAGTCGGAGAAGATGGGTGAACCGAGGAATTTAACTATCGAAGCGGTCAACGCGACTAATTTGTAATTTCTCGTGGGAACCTTGAAAATTTACTGCGGCGAATTTTGGGAGATTTTAAAAAATTTTTTGTTACAGATATAGACAAAGGTTTGTCTTCTTTGCATTGTGTTTTTTTGGTTTTTTTTTAAGATACAAATTGAAAATACTTTAATCTTCGGTTCTAATTTTAAATCATACGATGATTGATTGTTAAGTGAATTTAGTTTAACAGATGTATGTAGTTTCGTTGAATTTGTAAATGGAAAACAATTTTGCTTGGAAGCTTCAGAAACAAAATGGGATAGTAGAGGATTGTATGAATTTTCAGATAATTACATTAACACGTATTAAATATAATTCAGTTTAAAATTGTGTGGGGCTGCAGCGGTTCCGATAATTTAGTTAAACGTTTAAATAGTGTGATAAAGTATTATAGTATAATTATGGAATTCATTGATAAGCTATGTAGAGTAAAAATATGGTAATTATAAAGTGTACTTGCTCATCGTTCAAATTTCTGTTTACCATTATAGTTTCCTTTTTTAAATATAAGTCAATTATTTTTGTAAATATTCATTTGTCATTTTGTACATATGATTAGATTAATCAAATATTGAAAGTTTCTTAATATAATACATATTTTTCTTCAACCTCTGTTCCAATTTAATCATCAAGAAATTAACACTTCAAAATTAATGCTAATACACATACGTTATAATCGTAAAAGAAATATTAAGTAATTATTCTCACCACAGACCGACGTTTAATTACAATGTTTAATTACACTGATACTTGTCCATAAAATGTAAATTATTTATACAACCTCACACTTTTAAATCGACACACCAATAAAACATTTCCTAACAGAATAATCTTAAGATTTCGCTTTAACCCTCTATGGAACCGTGTGACTTAAAAGTTACAAATTAATGTATCTGTATTTAAAAAAATTGATTTCATTTAGTCATCACTGTACTATTAAATTTGATTACTGTATTATTGCAATGATACCACGATTCATCTATAGCAATTATTACTTAAAGAATTTTCGAATCAAAACGAAAAACTGTAATCAATCATAATTTTTCCTCCGATAAGTAGACAAAATTCGGGCTGTAGAGGGTTAATTTGTGACCGAATTTTTATGCAAATTTGCATCTTTTTCCCTACAGCAATTATTACTTTCAGACTTTTCGAATCAAAGCGAAAAACTGTAATCAATCATAATTTTTCCTCCGATAAGTAGACAAAATTCGGGCTACAGAGGGTTAATTCATGACTGAATTTTTATGCAAATTTGCATCTTTTTCCCCACAGCAATTATTACTTTCAGACTTTTCGAATCAAAACGAAAAACTGTAATCAATCATAATTTTTCCTCTGATAAGCAAACAAAATTCGAGCTATAGAGGGTTAACATGTCCCCAAAACTTTTTCCAAAAACATCGATAATACCTCTCCGATTAACCAACCTGCACAAACTACGAGTAAACCTCAGCAGATCGACAAAAAATCCAAAACAATAACATATCCCTCGCATAACCCGCCCACCGCGAAAGAAACGACGCGGCTGCTCCGTTAATACCGTTTCGCGTGACCCTGCATCATCGTCCGTGCCAAGCAGATTGTAACAACGAAGCACCTCAGAAGCGGATAAAACGTCCGAGCATCGAATCCGTCATTTTCTTCCGGCTCGTAAAAAGACTTCACGAGCCGTTCGTGCCCCGTGTGCAGAGCTCTGAGCGAGCGAGCCGCGTTCAACGATTGAATTTTCCACTGTTAATGGCTCATTGACCAGAAACTGTTAAGCTAATTCCAGGATACCGGAAGCAGGCCACGATGATGTCGGGTAGGAGAGTAACGATATAGACAGAGGAAGAGGGCGAGAGAAAGTAGGATGGCGAAGATATGAACGAGCCCCGGGCGTAAACTCGCAGGGACGGCAGGAAAGCTTACAGCCAGGCAACGAAGTTAGAATCTGATACGAGGCGATCTAATTTTGCGATAGGATGGAAGTTCCGGCAATCATTATCGTGTTATACCGCGAATGTTTGATTGTGTGTAGCTAGAAGCAGGCCTGTCCTCAGATGTATGCGTGGAAATCAAAGGATCGGTACCCGGTGACAACTCAATTTGTACGCGTACGATGATAATAGTTCGTTGACCGTCTTTGGTACGCCTCGCGGTGCTATTAATGGGTAAATGGAAACCGTATCGATTGAAAGTTACGTGACATTGCTTGCCGTCGAGGAGACCTAAGGTGAAGTTCAAGGGACCATTTACGGTTGCCTCGGCGATCGAGTGTTCACGCGATCGACCGAATGGTCGAGCGTTGCGTTAGAGGCGATCAGGAACTTCATTTATGTTCGAGTAGATGGATTGCGCGAGATTAGAAAGGTTGGTTGCTACAAAAGTTGTGATCGTTACCAAGCATGTTGGACGATTCGATTTTTTTTAACGCATTGTATTTCGTTTACGTTTTCTAGTATTATTTGTAACAGTTTTTTGCTGGTTTTGAAATTTAGTTTGCCTGTTGAATAATCAATCGGACACCGATAGAATAATTAAAGAAGGATTAAAGATGAATTAATTTTCAAGTTATCAATTGTATCACTTATCTACTTATTTATTTTCATAGATGTAAAATCTATTACCGTACAAAAATAAGAAAACAAAGAAACAGAGGAACTCCATTTATTTTTCATAAAAATTCGTATTTGTAATTTGACTTACAGATGTGCTGATTTTAATTCTAATATTAAAATTTACTCAAAGTTAACAGTGTGTACTGTATTTTCTTTTTTCAGATTTATACAAAGGAAAATTATATCGACGTTACATGGATTGATATTAATAATAAGTCTCTGCCTGCGGGGGTGATCATTGGTTACTGATGCAATTGTTCGTAGTACTCAAAGGCTGAAGCATTAATAGTTAAAGCAGCTTTGTGCAGGAAATTCGTAGTTTAAGCCAAACAGATCAGAGCAACCAGTTCAGCGCATAATACAAGTATGTAAGCTCAATGCGTACACGAATCGTCGAAATCGTAGAATCGTAACTAATTAAATTTTCCATTCAAACCTAGATGAACACGGAACACTCGCTCAATATTATGATAGTCATTACGCTTCATCCATGCGCAAACTATACTCTGACGGAGAAAATTATTAATTAAATGTGGCGCGAACAATTAAGAAAAGCAAAATAAAAAGAAAAGAAGAAAATTTACGAGCACACGTGGAAGCATGAAATTGTACAATTATTATCACATTTATTTTGTTTTGTTAAACATATTTATGTTGCTTCACTGTTGACGTAATATTTCATTTTTTAACTGTTTTTGAAACCCTCGCACGATATTAGTTTGAAGTATGACGTCCGTCCGTAAATTGTCACGGACCAACAAAAGCAAGATTTGCGAGCTCGTAAAATTTCTTTTGAATTGGAATGTACAGAGTGAACGTTGGTACACGCAGAAAAAAAAACAAAAAAAAAAAAAAGAAAAAAAGAAAATTTACGAGCACACGTGGAAGCATGAAATTGTACAATTATTATCACAAATATTTTGTTTTGTTAAACATAGTTATGTTGCTACACTGTTGACGTAATATGTAATTGTTTAACTGTTTTTGAAACCCTCGCACGATATCAGTTTGAAGTATAACATTCGTCCGTAAATTGTCACGGCCAAACAAAAGCAAGAATAGCGAGCTCGTAAAATTTCTTTTGAATTGGAATGTACAGAGTGAACGTTGGTAGACGCAGAAAAAAAAACAAAAAAAAAAAAAAGAAAAAAAGAAAATTTACGAGCACACGTGGAAGCATGAAATTGTACAATTATTATCACAAATATTTTGTTTTGTTAAACATAGTTATGTTGCTACACTGTTGACGTAATATGTAATTGTTTAACTGTTTTTGAAACCCTCGCACGATATCAGTTTGAAGTATAACATTCGTCCGTAAATTGTCACGGCCAAACAAAAGCAAGAATAGCGAGCTCGTAAAATTTCTTTTGAATTGGAATGTACAGAGTGAACGTTGGTAGACGCAGAAAAAAAAACAAACAAAAGTTGTAAATCGTATCCGAAGTTCAGTGAACATGGCGCTTTCATGAAGGGAGATGCGCACAGTTATCGCTTATCTACCCTTGAGCTTTACTGTCATAAACAATTTCGGGTAGCTTTTTTGAGTGAATATTTTTAATTGGTAACGGTTACCGAAGATAAAACTTCTATGAAAGGAATAATACTTTTTTTT
The DNA here is from genome assembly GCA_019453375.1 of Ctenoplectra terminalis. Taxonomy (NCBI): domain Eukaryota; kingdom Metazoa; phylum Arthropoda; class Insecta; order Hymenoptera; family Apidae; genus Ctenoplectra; species Ctenoplectra terminalis. The sequence continues at coordinate 28,306 of SMSQ01012358.1, read as the reverse complement.
TTTGTTCGAAGCGAAGCAGATATGAAACAAGATTTAAATATTCGGAACGATCATCATTTTCCTGTGATTAAATATTAAGTTGTCCCAAAAGTTTCTTTCGTTTTATTAATAAGTAACGGATACGTAATATTTTATGTTGAACGATGTATTATTATTTTATACAGGATTCATTTTGTGCTACTTTTTTCCTGCATCTCTCGTTTCACAAATAAGGCTGAATGTTTATTTAAACATTGCTAGACGAAAGAATTGCGTGAAGATAACGGAAATAACTTTAGGGACAACCTAATACAACCGAATTTTTCTATTTATTGAAAGCTTTAATACTAAATGACCGGTCATTTATGCATGTTTCATTCCAGAAACCATACCAATTACAATTTTAGCAATTTTTTTCTTATTATTAGCAACCCCGTTTAAATTCATCTAAATGAATCTCTGTATGACTTTAACACTAGGTTTACGGGCATCGATTGGATCATTTTGATGAGTACATTGAAATACAAATTTTTAGAAATATCATTAGTTCAGTTTACTTCAAATTAATAAATTTCTATAAGCAGAGATTTACTTCGTACTTTCTTCTATATAAATTTCATTTCGAGTTTATATTTTCCGCACGCATGATTGTTAAACTTAAGCACGAAATCTGAACTGCGTCAAATTGACCAGTTTCGTAAATCTAGTGTTAAATCTTAACCTTTTCGGTACGAGCGCTCTGTTCGTTGCGACACTTCCGCTGTACACATAACGCGTAGTCAGTCCTCTTTTGTACGAAAATTTTTCTAAGCGTCAAANAAAAAAAAACAAACAAAAGTTGTAAATCGTATCCGAAGTTCAGTGAACATGGCGCTTTCATGAAGGGAGATGCGCACAGTTATCGCTTATCTATCCTTGAGCTTTACTGTCATAAACAATTTCGGGTAGCTTTTTTGAGTGAATATTTTTAATTGGTAACGGTTACCGAAGATAAAACTTCTATGAAAGGAATAATACTTTTTTTTTTTGTTCGAAGCGAAGCAGATATGAAACAAGATTTAAATATTCGGAACGATCATCATTTTCCTGTGATTAAATATTAAGTTGTCCCAAAAGTTTCTTTCGTTTTATTCATAAGTAACGGATACGTAATATTTTATGTTGAACGATGTATTATTATTTTATACAGGATTCATTTTGTGCTACTTTTTTCCTGCATCTCTCGTTTCACAAATAAGGCTGAATGTTTATTTAAACATTGCTAGACGAAAGAATTGCGTGAAGATAACGGAAATAACTTTAGGGACAACCNTAAACATTGCTAGACGAAAGAATTGCGTGAAGATAACGGAAAGAACTTCCGGGACAACATAATACAACCGAATTTTTCTATTTATTGAAAGCTTTAATACTAAATGACCGGTCATTTATGCATGTTTCATTCCAGAAACCATACCAATTACAATTTTAGCAATTTTTTTCTTATTATTAGCAACCCCGTTTAAATTCATCTAAATGAATCTCTGTATGACTTTAACACTAGGTTTACGGGCATCGATTGGATCATTTTGATGAGTACATTGAAATACAAATTTTTAGAAATATCATTAGTTCAGTTTACTTCAAATTAATAAATTTCTATAAGCAGAGATTTACTTCGTACTTTCTTCTATATAAATTTCATTTCGAGTTTATATTTTCCGCACGCATGATTGTTAAACTTAAGCACGAAATCTGAACTGCGTCAAATTGACCAGTTTCGTAAATCTAGTGTTAAATCTTAACCTTTTCGGTACGAGCGCTCTGTTCGTTGCGACACTTCCGCTGTACACATAACGCGTAGTCAGTCCTCTTTTGTACGAAAATTTTTCTAAGCGTCAAATAAGAACTGTGCTTAATAAAACAATGTTCCTTCTAACAAGTGTCGTTTATAGTTTTAATATTAAAACACTTTTAAAAATTCTATTAATTATATAAGTAATACTAGGTCATCGGATGAATGTCGGATATATCCGGCGCTAGTACCGAAAGGATTAAAGCTTAAACCTATACCTAACATTAATTCCTAATCGGTATAAAATTGATCAAAACCAAATTTCTCAAAAATCTATTTCTGACACACATTTCTATACCAGAACCCCGCTTACGCGATTTCAGCGCGAAATCTTTGCACGAAGTTACAAACCTCGCTGTTTATTCGTCCATCCCGTCGATGTCCACTTAAAACGAAACGAGACTCGGCCGTAAAACAATAAACGACACGCGACTGAAAGCGTGGTCCGAAGAAAAACAGTAAGGCCGGAACGTGGCCCAATTGTTTGTCAAGGGACCGAGGTGAAGCGAGCAGAAGAAAACAGCGGGATAGTTTTCAGGAGCAATGGAAGCAACGAGGAAGTTTCGCGATCGGCTTTGGGTCTCAGCTCGTTTCCATATCGAGCGACATTCGAGAGGATAGCGGCGGCATCGTAACTCAATTTTCTCCGCTTCGCCTCTGACGACGAAGGGAAGGAAAGTTGGTCTGACGTCAACGATAGACCAAATGTCGTTGGTGGAACCGATCGATCGCTCGTTGAAGACCGATAACATTTCGTGTCTTTCTTTTTCTCTTTTTCTTTCTCGTTTCCTTTTTTTCCCTCCCCCTCTCTCTCTCTCTCACTCTCTCCAGTTCGCTGCCTCGAACGATATCTCAGTGTTCCCACACAGGAAGTCCATTAGTCTCTGAATCGTCGTCGCTTGTAATTCAATTTCACCAGACTTTGTAGGGGCGAAACACGAAAATAGTGGCGCGGTATCAGAGAAAAGACGGAATAGCAACGAGCAAGGAAAGTTTTCGCGTGGAAAGAAGGGACAACGAAATCGCGCGAGAGGGCAACTTGTCTTCCCTGCCCCTAGCCGTTGCAGGAACACTCCTTTCCTTTCAATCTGCTCAATTAATTCGGCTCTTAGTCGGTGGACGTGAAAGATGCCGGTCGTTAGAAAATGGAGAACTCAATTATTCGAGCGCAATCCAGACCCACCCCTCGGCCCTGTGTACCGGTGCCACCCCCCGAAACTCTTCTGGTGACTTTCTCGTTACAACGCAACCGGCTACCCGGCCGCGAGTTTCCCTTCGTTAGTCAAACGTTAATAGCTGCAAAAACCATTACCGCGTAGATCCGTCGCGCGGGACCCGTTCCTTGCAGAGCCATTGAATGGGACCGTAATGCACAGCCGTATCTAACGAAAGGCTGGCGAACGGCGGAGAGTTTGAACAAGGAAAAGGAACAGGGAGGGAGGAGGTGGTTTTGGTGGCACGAGCTGCTTGCTTCATTGATTCGAGACCTCTTTGGCAACTTTGTACCCGGTAATGGTTAAACGGATAAATATTGGGTTGAGTTATGAGAGGCGAGTCACCTAACTTGACGAGTTCAAATTACTTGTAGATTACTTGGTGTATGGAAAAATGTTTCAAAGAGAAGTTCTATGGCATTAAAGGGGATGTATAGAGCAGTGGTTCGTTTCTGTCTTGTATTTTACGAAGATGCGTCACTTTCAGCATTTTTTTTAAATGTGGTGCTTAATATTTCCTGATTTATGTAAAAAAAAAAGAAATTGAATAAATTGGATCTGAAGTAAACAGAAGTTTGATAAATTAGGGATCGGGAAATTTTTTTTCCCGAAGAGCTGGGTATTAAATATTCTTTGACTTGAAGGGGTTGATGATAGAAATTATTACGTGCGTATCTAGGTGGATAATTGCGAAATAAAAATATTTTTATCGATCGTTTATGTGTAATACTGGTTGTGGTATATATTTATTCACCAGGAGAATGCAATTCTTTTTATTACATTTTAATTAATTTAGCTTGATCATAAAAATCGCAAAGATTGGAGTTGCGATTCGCGAGCCACAGAAAAATCGAGCTGAAATTTTCCGAACCCTGCTATAAGCAATGTCGCTTCTCCGATACACAAGCATTCCAATGGCTCTTTTGTAAAAATCAATCGACTTTTATTCGATAAACGTTACGTACTAAGCCCAGGTCCAGACCAAGGTTCGTCATTAAGATAAAAGATTCCATTATTAAATTTTTTTTAAATCATCGTTACAACTTTACTACTACGTATAATTCAAATATTATTCATCGCTGTAAACCCAGTATCAAAATCATGTCTCTTTTAAAACACTAACTTCGATAGACGCTGAATAATCTGACCACGAATAAATACCAAGCAACGACATAAAAATACCATCAAATTTAAATGTTCAGCAGCATTCGTATGTAAACCATGAATTAACCCTTTGCACTCGTAAACTTTTTTAAGTTTCAAAGGACTATTGTGAAAACTTAGTGTTCTTTTCGAAAGAAAAAAAGAAAATTATAAACGTCTACGATTTCTTATTTATTCGGTTAATTTACCTTTATTTTAAAATAAAAGACGCGTCTGAATCGATGAAGGTATAGAATTTAATTAAACCCCGTGGCTACTGTGGGCGCATATACGCGCTCAGAAATTTTGCTTCTGTGACAGGGAGAGCGCATATAAGCGCTCAACACAGTGTAGTTTTCTGACACGGAGGTAGCATATAAGCGCTTTGAATATTTTATCTATTATTATTCCGATAGATCTGATTTCAGTTAGACGAAAGTGACGAAAGTGTGATATTGTAAATGAATTCTTACCCATGTGGCACGACCGGTCTCAAAATCTGCCGTAGTCAAAGGGTTAAAAAGATAATCTCTGAAGAAAATTATGCGTGTCGCCATAGCGGCGCCAGCCGACTGCGAAGCGTTAATATACAAATAACTCTGTACACCGTTCAACAGGCAATACAGCGCTAAAATAGAACTTAGAAAAACCTACGTCACTCGACCCAATGTACCGGCGAAAAATTGAAAATCGTTGAAGTATGAAGGAAGAAAACACAGTCGTGGTCATCACCGCTGGGTTCACGGTGAAATTTGAAGAAAGAGAAATTACGTGGCGATTCAAACGAAGGAAAAGGGAAGGAGAATGGAGGTGAAAAGAAGGATGGATATAAAAGCAGGTGGAACGAGGTATATTACAAGCTCAAGAAGCGAATCAGCCCAACGTGTGTGTACGTTGATGGTAGGGCTCACGTAGAGGCAATCGGTGTACCGTGCTGAAACAGCTATTTTCACGTGGCTACGCCTGATTGGATGAACCATAGTGAGATCGAAACGTTTGGACGTCGTCCACTTGGCAACAATGAAGGATCATAACAATTTTACTTCGCGATTAAAAAGGGTCCCTCTTCCTCTTCCTTGACCGTCCATGCGAGGAAGAATGGTGTCATCGATCTTCGCTTTAGCGATAGAGGCCGATAGCTGAGCAAAGGTGAAGTACATTGGCGATCAAAAGTTTTGGTACAACGCTGCTGTTCCCGTTTCCTCGAGCCTCGCGAAATGGAGCATGAAACATTTGTTCGTTCTAAATAGCATCGGCCAGAGAGAAAAAAGAAAATCGTGCACGCTCTACGAGGATTATTAAATTGAGTTATGCGATGGTACGTCGATGAGTCGGAGTAATCCGATTTCTATGTTAAATTATGGCAATAATTGGGATCCAAAGGATCTCAGTCCTTTGGCTCTTCCACATTTTTCCAAAGACATTTATAATTTTTAAACAGTTGCGAAGAATTTTATGCTTCAGACTTGTTATTCTTAAAATTAGGAATGTTTTTTCAACCGTTCTTGCTCGTACACTTTTTCGAGCTTCGCAGGACTGTTGCGAGAACTTAAAGTGTTGTTTCGAGAAGAAAAAAAAATTGTTTAAAATTAGAGAAGAATGTGAATTGACGAGAATGCGTAATTTGATTTAAAAGCTAGCCTCTGAAGAAAGTTATATGTGTAAGATTAATCGAAGATATAAGATGAATTTATGCAAATACTGAGAAAATTGATTTGTACAGTTGTAAATTATTAGATTTATAATTAATTTTGTTTTGTTCGTTTTTAACTGTTGGAAACTTTGCTTTCTTTTAGTTTCCTATTAATTATGGATTTTATATCTTTTAATTTAAAACACAGTGGGTGCAGCAGTAATTATTTCCATCGCGTGATTTAGAATCAGTTATTTTAAGGTTGACCTAATACGCGTGTGACAGCAGTTTGCACATTTATTTCCATGCATTAACCCGTCACCTGATCTGCAGTTTATTGATTATGTGCATAACCGTACAAACCGTAATCGGTCGATCATGTGTATAGGCACTAATTCCGTAATCGAAACATAAACTTGTCAACTGATTAATTGACAAACGAGTGAACAACTGTAGTTGACCAGTGCTCAATTAACTAGTAATTACTTAATAATTAAAAATTAAAGGTATTAAGTAAGCTACTTACATCCGCATATTACGCATATTACACAGTTTCTTCTAAACATAATAATCATACAAACATTTGTTTTGCAATACTTATAAGTCTGTTGTTCAAGAATTATAAGTCTTTAGCAAAAACTTCTTAAATAGGAAATTAATTTTGCTCGAAACACCTTTTCTCTTTACTCTGTGTTATAGATTAGATTTTGTATCTAAATTTGTAAGAATATCTACAAAATGTTATTATTCCCTGGTATGTAAAATAAAATCTAATTAAGCATATGTATATTAGGTTATCCCGAAAATTTCTTTCGTTGTCTTCACGCAACAGTGTTAATATAAATATTCAGACTTATCTATTAAACGAGAAATGGAGGAAGGTGATAAACAAAAATGGATCCAACGTAAAATAATAATATATCGTAAAACAAAAAATGTTATGCATCCAATACTTATTAACAAAACGAACGAAACTTGGGCCTTAACAACCTAATACTAACCGATTTCCTTGAAAACATAAAAACCTACTTGTCTTCGTTTATACACACTACCATAGAAAATAAATGAAATTTAAAAAGAATCCGATACAATGTTTCAATTCCTTAAAAACTTTCCTTATTAATATATCACTTTAACCTTCTTCATCCATTTCACTGTTCGTGCCTCAAGTAACCAACCCTGTTCATGCCTTGTTGGACTATCGCCAATATTAGTTAAGTAAAACTATTAGCCTAAGACAAAACTGAGTGTCACTGTTCTTAGGAATGTCTTTGAATAGACAAAATAATAGTAATCAGAAAGTCTGGGCGCTGGAAAATATAACCGTCTCCAGGCATAAGTGGACGACGGTTTTTCCCTTTTTGAGAGCCCAGGTCAGTCAGTCGAAGTGGAGAGTTGAATGAGTAGAGACGTTACTAGCCAGGCCGTGAAATACAGTCAAATAATAATCGAAGACTATNCGAAGTAGAGAGTTGAATGAGTAGAGACGTTACTAGCCAGGCCGTGAAGTACAGTCAAATAATAATCGAAGACTATTTTTTTTTATTTAAACCATAACCCATATTCCAATATGCCTCGAGTAACCAACTCTTCGCGGAATTAGATCGCGGTCAATAAAAAAAAGAAAATTGCAAACCGACCAATTAATTCGTCCTCTAACAATTGGCAAACGTGCAGCCGCATAAATATTCCTTCCCGTGAAATTTCATTTATCCTATGAGATATTGTTTCAAAGATGGACACGGTCACGCTCCGTGATCCATCATTTCTTGGAAGAATGCCTGGCCGCGGGGGGAACGATATCATACGTGGTACCTAAGACAATTTGCCAATTCGATGCGTTGCCTGAACGTTAGCCTTCGCTTTCGTTGCTCGCAAATCTTCCCGTTCGACTATCTCGTTTCGACGTTCCTTCGTCCCTCTCTTTTCGCCGACCCCTGCCGCCGCCACTGGCGCTGCTACTGCTGCTGACCCGTGTGGTTTCTCGCCTTAAAGATTTATTTGCTTTATAAATGAAATCCGATGTCCCGCGCTCCGCGACCGCGCCGGTGATTCATGGCGTATCGTTTCGAGTGGCCGTGCACTTTCGTGGTATACAGTTTTCGAGGCTGCGGATAATAGCCGGAGTGATTCCACTCCTCTTCTCTCTGAGCCGTTCGAAAATCGAACTTGGCCGGAAGCGAGGAGAAACGGCGGAACCATCGGCGAGCACGTTGGGACGTTTACTAACGAATAGAGGAATTTAATGTTCTACGTAGAAAGGAAACAGAATGTTGGTGATCTACGACCTATGCTGTCGGAATCTCGATATATCCAGACTGTTACGTATTAATAGCACCGGTGCTGTATGATCTATGCTCTGGCTCCAGTTTTATGAGTTTTCTCGTACGAGGGAGGTTCCAAAGGGGGTGTATTTAAGTGGTGTAACTGATTCGATGATGAGGAAATGTTTCCATGCTTTGTGTTTTAATGTTTTAGGTTTGAAGCATTTTTTTCCTTTTTTTATAGATAGATATGAAATTAATAAGAGCTGTTATTTAACGTAGCTTGTTATTTATTAGTTTTAGCAAAAATTGTAGTTCTTTAAATATTATAGTTTCTGAGAGGGTGTATTCAAGTGGTGTAACTGATTCGATGATGAGGAAATGTTTCCAGTTGCTTTGTGTTTTAATGTTTTAGGTTTGAAGCATTTTTTTCTTTTTTTTTTGTGGATAAATATAAAATTAATAAGAGCTTGTTATTTATTAGTTTTAGCAAAAATTGTACTTCTTTATATCTTATAGTTTCTGAGAGGGTGTATTTAAGTGATACAACTGATTCGATGATGAGGAAATGTTTCCATGCTTTGTGTTTTAATGTTTTAGGTTTGAAGCAATTTTTTCCTTTTTTTATGGATAGATATGAAATTAATAAGAGCTGTTATTTAACGTAGCTTGTTATTTATTAGTTTTAGCAAAAATTGTAGTTCTTTAAATATTATAGTTTCTGAGAGGGTGTATTCAAGTGGTGTAACTGATTCGATGATGAGGAAATGTTTCCAGTTGCTTTGTGTTTTAATGTTTTAGGTTTGAAGCATTTTTTTCTTTTTTTTTTGTGGATAAATATAAAATTAATAAGAGCTTGTTATTTATTAGTTTTAGCAAAAATTGTACTTCTTTATATCTTATAGTTTCTGAGAGGGTGTATTTAAGTGATACAACTGATTCGATGATGAGGAAATGTTTCCAGCTGCTTTGTGTTCTTATGTTTTCGGTTTGAAGCATTTTTTCCTTTTTTTGTGGATAGGTATGGAATTAATAAGAGCTGTTATTTAACGTAGCTTGTTATTAATTAGTTTTAGCAAAAATTGTAGTTCTTTAAATATTATAGTTTCTGAGAGGTTGTATTCAAGTGATGCAACTGATTCGATGATGAGGAAATGTTTCCATGGTTTGTGTTTTTATGTTTTAGGTTTGAAGAATTTTTTCTTTTTTTATAAATAGATATGAAATTAATAAGCATAGCATTAGCATAGCTTGTTATTTATTAATTTTAGAAAAATTGTACTTTTTTATATCTTATAGTTCCTGAGATGTGATCTTTTATGAGCTTTTTCGTACGAGGAAGGTTTCAGAGGGGTTGTATTTAAGTGGTGTAACTGATTCGATGATGAGGAAATGTTGCCAGTTGCTTTGTGTTTCAATGTTTCAGATTTGAAATATTTTTTTCTTTTTTGTGGATGGATATGAAATTAATAAGAACTGCCATTTAATATAGCTTGTTATTGATTAGTTTTACCAAAATTGTAGTTCTTTATTTCTAATAGTTCCTAAAATATAAGACACAACTGTATCGTCTCTGCCTCGACTTTTACGAATTCTCTGATGCGCGGAAAATTTAAAAACGGGTTATTTCAGATATTATTATTATTTCAAATATTTAACTATCCACTATAATGTAAGAACAGAATCAGATCAAGATGTCCTAAAGTGCATCTGAGGAGGCACAGAAGTATAGCTTGGCAATAAATATGTTAATCCTCTGTTGCGAAGTGCATAAATTTATTATCCCGAACCTGTACCGTCAACATGTCGTCCTAGCAATTCCGGACATATTGCGTTGTTGCAAAGTGTGACACCTTGTACAGTCACTGAGCTCATCGGGGGTGTGAACAACATGTTGGGATAAGCGATAGGCGTCACTCATTGGTGTTGTAGCGTCGACCAGTTAACGCCAACTGTCGATATCTGTCAATCGCTCATCGCTTACGGACACCTGCCCATGTAAACCACTTCGACTGACGTGTAATTTCTTCCGTCGATCAGTTGACGACTGTATTATCCTTTCTACCGAACAGTTACTGTAGACGCTCATGTATTAATTCGTAGATCATCGAATTCCGTAATCAGGATGAACCGTGTATCGTAATTACTTTAAACAGTTCTTCTATTAGAGGATCGATAAAATTTTTGTCTCATCACATGGTTCGAAGAGCTCTTAAAAATAATTATTAGAAAATTGTAAGAAATTTTGAAAGTGCAAAATTGCACAGGTAATATGAAATATCTGAACTATATTGTTTTTTTATAATATCCGGTTAAATAATTTTATATCAAAGTTCTAGCGTTTACACTATATTCTCAAAAATATCTTTTATCAGTTTCGTTAGTGAGCATCTCTCTTAATTATTTTGCGTATTATGTATTCACGTGAGAACTTCAAATTTCATTTAAAGTGAGAATTCAGAAGCATTTAAAATAGGTCACTTGATTATTTTGTATATTGTACGTTTAAGTGAGAATTAAAAAATTGTTTTTAATTAATTTTGTAGGAAAATTGTTCGTTATAGAGTATTTGCTCTTTGATAACATTGAAATTACGCATGAAATAGGTTTGTTCCGTTGCTATCATTAAATGGAGATTAAACTGGATAATTTATTTTGATACAATAACTGTAAATTATAGTGCTACGTTTTGAAAATAATTATGAACAAATGTATACGTAAATTTTTTTACGCTGAACGTTTCCGTGGATCCGATATAAATTTTCTCCATAAAAATCGGAAATACCTCGCATTATTCTTAAATGTAAGGACTCAAGTCCATCGCAAACGTTGGAATAAATGGTGGGATCAGTTAGATAAATAACTCTACAAACAGATTTCCTTTGTAGATACTTGAAAGTAGCCTGGTCGAGCTAGTATATATTTCCAAAGACAATTCACCTTCTCCGTGAAGTATAATAATGTTCAATAATATTTCATCGCAGAAACCGAAGACGGAGGCAATGGTATTTGGTTTCAGAGCTTCTCCCATGCTATCTCTTTCCGAACTTTCTACTTTTTCCTTTGCCAAGCATCGGTACGTTAATTCTAAAAGTTAATTTACAAACCTCGCTCTATAAATTCATCCTTCGAATAATTAACCATACTTTAAATTTCCTTTTATTCTCAGGAAACGTGTCGCGTATGTCACTTCAAATTTTTACACATTCACAGAATGCAAACTGAGCAAAAAAATACCTATGCTTCATCATCGTTAATTTATTAATAAACCTTCGCGAGTCAAACTCATTTCTATACAGTCAACATTCCTTAAACAATTATTTCGTCAAATTTAAAATAGTTAAAAATTTGCATTTCCAAACTTCACAGTTCTTTTTACTTTCGAAACACGTGTCATGTTTATCGCCTATTTGTACAATAAAATCTAGAAACGAAAAATAAACATCTTGATTTATATTCGTAAAAAAGCATTTTAACAAAATCATTTCCAAGTCTATACATTTCTATACGGTCAATATTTTTTGAACAGTTATTTCGTCAAATTTAAAGTAATTAAAAATTTGCATTTCCAAACTTCACAGTTCCTTTTACTTTCGAAACACGTGACATGTTTATCGCCTATTTGTACAATAAAATCTAGAAACGAAAAATAAACATCTTGATTTATATTCGTAAAAAAGCATTTTAACAAAATCATTTCCAAGTCTATACATTTCTATACGGTCAATATTTTTTGAACAGTTATTTCGTCAAATTTAAAGTAATTAAAAATTTGCATTTTCAAACTTCACAATTCCTTTTACTTTCGAATCGCGTCTCACCTTTACCGCCTAAAATTAGTACAATAAAATTNGTAATTAAAAATTTGCATTTCCAAACTTCACAATTCCTTTTACTTTCGAATCGCGTCTCACCTTTACCGCCTAAAATTAGTACAATAAAATTTAGAAACGAAAGATAAACATCTTAATTTATAACCGCAAAGAAGCATTCCAAATGCTTCTTTCAATTCAAAAAATTTCCAAGTCACAAATACTTCCAAAACAATTACTTCAAAGAAACCCAACGATACCAACAACCTTCCGCCTTCCTCCCCGAAAATTAAGTTCAAGTAACGATAATCCACGCGAACATCTGACACACGGTCGAAATTTATTCCGTCCTACCCCTCCCGAGCTGGGGAAAAAAGTTTTATGACTAATATGCGATAATGTGCCATCCAATACATATATATTTTCCCGGAGTCTGATAGAATTGGAGACCCGTCAATACCAGCCGCCGCAGATGCCGAGTTGCTTTCATCCACCCTGCGACCCCCACGCAAGCAACGTTCCTCCCTACGTCCTCGGTAGACCGACCAAACTTTCCTCCTTAGTTAAAGTATCAATATTTTTCGATGGTGCGGCTTTCCCTTATACCTGAGATGTTATTTTACCGAACGCTATTGATTTTCTTCATTTGTGTTCTCCCAGGCCGCCCGCCTCCCTTATACCGCGCCGAATAAATCCTCCCCCCTCGAAGTGGAATGCTTATCGTGTTTGAAAAATAAAAATAGCGACTCGAGAAGTAAACAAAAATATCGCCGCACGTCTGGTGGAAAGCTGGCCTAACTTTCTATCGCTCCTCGGTATAATCGAGCCATTTTTCGCGCAAGGACATCCTACGACGCGACACTTTCAATCGCGTATAATATCTCTCCGTTCGTGCAGGGCTGAGAAGAAAGTATGGCGGCTCGGCGAGAACTCTGGATGGAGGTATTCTCGAACAACGCGTTGCGAGATATATTTTTTTCTTTTTTCTTTTTTTTTTTTTTGTCACGTCGGAATTCGAAGTCGAATTCCTTTTTGTTCTTAACCGAAACGCTGGTCGTTTCCAGGGGACGGAATATTTCAAAGTTAAGTGTGATTATAATGGTCCTGTAAGGAGATACGGTTGGAATGATATGTTAGGTGAATCGCTTTGAAATGGAGTTTTGAAAAATGTGGGTTAGTTTAGTCGTTCCTCGTCGTGGGGAATGTTTCGAGAGATATGCGATGTTGGACTAATAAATAGGAAAAAGTGGTGATTTATAATTGGAGCTTTTGTTTAATTGATCGTCTATCTTTTGGTGGTTATGATCGTTTTACGAAGTTCATAATTCTGTTACGATCGGTTGTGAAAAGTTGTGATATTTTTCTCGATAAATACAGGTAATTACATATTAAATATAGCTAATAAAAATCATTTAATGAACGTGTACATTCAATTCTAAATTGTGTTATTTTTTATATTTTTCGAGAGACAAATAGTGAAAATTTAAATTGCAGACGATTTTTATAAGTAAAAAATTTATCAATTATTTATATGTCTACTGAACGAAATACTCGAATTCAATCTAATGTGCAAACATTAATTATTGGTCTTTATTTTTCACTTTGAAATGAAATATTACCTCAAGTTTTGACTTAAATAATTTTTACTATACTCTTCCTGTAATTCCAACTACAAGTTGCTTTCTTAAAAGCTTCTAGAACACTACTTCTCTTCTATTATTCAGACACGGTAGATTCTAAGAGTTTCAATCGTGAAGATTAAATTGAATAGCCAACTGCAATTTTTAAGATAAATTAACGCTTCTTTGTCAAAGCTGTCGTACAAAATTCCATATGATAATGGAAAGCGCAGAAGAGATTTTTAAACAGTTTCTGAGATTTATTATGTGCATACGATCGCAGTTACGTTATACAGAATTAATTATGGTGTGTTACTAATCTTGGAAATGCTAGGAAATGCTGCTACAAAGTTAGAACATTCGCGTGAATTTATGGCTGAATACCTGTTTGCGAAAAATAGCCAGGAATTATAAGCTCTCTGAATTCGAATTAAAATAGGTACAATTTCTTTGCTACGAAGAAGAAATGAAAAATATCAAAGTAATAGTCCGCTGAGATTCTCAATCTGAAAAACAGCAAATGTCACGCCTCATAAACCTAACCCGAGTATAGTCGTTAACGTTCCACTCGATAAAGTCAAAAGGACATTGGAGCCATTTAAAAGAGTGTAGAACTTTTAAAAAATCAATTTCACCTATCACCAATCCGCCTTATTGAACACATTTTCAGTGAAAAGTAATTTTGTAAGGTTACAGAAAAACAGACTTCTTTCAGCTTCTACGTTATAACTTCAACCCTCCTACGATCCTAAAAACTTTTGTTAATACAATCACGCTTTTATTTTTTTTTTAAAAGTTACTTCAATTTCGAACGAAAAATTATGTATAATAATAAAAAATTCTGTATATTTGTCTGAGTATCGGAAAATTTTTTAGAACACTGTACGATCCAAGAATTATAGCGAAATAATTATTCTATTAACCCCTTGGGCTCGATTAACAGTAGAATCACCAAAGTGGTCGAAATGACCCTGTTAATTTCCTGTATAAATTTTATAAATTTACGGTGATACATTTCTGACGATTTTCAGTGATTTTCTATAAAAAATATGGATAAAGGTTTGTCTCCCTTGCGTTATTTATTTTTTCGGATATTTTTAAATTTTATTTCTTTTTGTAGAGATAAATATACTTCGGTGGTAACTTATGGATATTGGGTAAACTATATGATACGTTGGAAGCTGTTTTGACACTATTCAAGGCGAAAATAATATTTTTTTCAGCTATTTACTATTCATCGTGGCCTTTTATACTACTTGCAGTGTATTGCTATTGAATATCCGGAGGGTGAGAAAGGGCAACCACCCNCGGTAGATTCTAAGAGTTTCAATCGTGAAGATTAAATTGAATAGCCAACTGCAATTTTTAAGATAAATTAACGCTTCTTTGTCAAAGCTGTCGTACAAAATTCCATATGATAATGGAAAGCGCAGAAGAGATTTTTAAACAGTTTCTGAGATTTATTATGTGCATACGATCGCAGTTACGTTATACAGAATTAATTATGGTGTGTTACTAATCTTGGAAATGCTAGGAAATGCTGCTACAAAGTTAGAACATTCGCGTGAATTTATGGCTGAATACCTGTTTGCGAAAAATAGCCAGGAATTATAAGCTCTCTGAATTCGAATTAAAATAGGTACAATTTCTTTGCTACGAAGAAGAAATGAAAAATATCAAAGTAATAGTCCGCTGAGATTCTCAATCTGAAAAACAGCAAATGTCACGCCTCATAAACCTAACCCGAGTATAGTCGTTAACGTTCCACTCGATAAAGTCAAAAGGACATTGGAGCCATTTAAAAGAGTGTAGAACTTTTAAAAAATCAATTTCACCTATCACCAATCCGCCTTATTGAACACATTTTCAGTGAAAAGTAATTTTGTAAGGTTACAGAAAAACAGACTTCTTTCAGCTTCTACGTTATAACTTCAACCCTCCTACGATCCTAAAAACTTTTGTTAATACAATCACGCTTTTATTTTTTTTTTAAAAGTTACTTCAATTTCGAACGAAAAATTATGTATAATAATAAAAAATTCTGTATATTTGTCTGAGTATCGGAAAATTTTTTAGAACACTGTACGATCCAAGAATTATAGCGAAATAATTATTCTATTAACCCCTTGGGCTCGATTAACAGTAGAATCACCAAAGTGGTCGAAATGACCCTGTTAATTTCCTGTATAAATTTTATAAATTTACGGTGATACATTTCTGACGATTTTCAGTGATTTTCTATAAAAAATATGGATAAAGGTTTGTCTCCCTTGCGTTATTTATTTTTTCGGATATTTTTAAATTTTATTTCTTTTTGTAGAGATAAATATACTTCGGTGGTAACTTATGGATATTGGGTAAACTATATGATACGTTGGAAGCTGTTTTGACACTATTCAAGGCGAAAATAATATTTTTTTCAGCTATTTACTATTCATCGTGGCCTTTTATACTACTTGCAGTGTATTGCTATTGAATATCCGGAGGGTGAGAAAGGGCAACCACCCCTATTTTCTTAAACAGAGTGCTACACAAATTTTTACATTTTTGAGCAGCACTCTTCAATCCTGACAACTTTCGTCTAAAATATTATTTCTCATTTTAATAATAAAAGAGATATAATTAAAAAAACGGTCTGGCTAGAATATTAAACATTAAATTCAGCGTTCGAACGCTTAAAAATTAATTAATTTTTCAAAATCCCGTCCGTTTGCTTCAAAACATTAAGACTAATATTTCAAAACATTATTTAAAAAAAAAAACAACAAGTCTGTACAAGATATTAAAAAATGAATATAGAAGACGTTGAGTTAAATATTTCAATGCTCCAAAATTACTTAGCCAGTGTTCCAAAATCTAATTCGTTTTCTTCAAAACATTATTTAAAAAAAAAACAACAAGATAGAAAAAAAGCAACAAGTCTATACAAGAAATTAAAAAATGAAGACAGAAGACGTTAAGTCAAATATCTCAATGCTCCAAAATTACTCAGCCAATGTTTCGAAATCATATTCATTTGCTCGAAAACACTAAGACGTCACCCAAACATCGTCTCTCGTATCCCCGACGATGTCTCAGAATTTCAAGCGAAATTCCTAAACAGAGAGGAGAGGCCGCGCCAATTTCCAAGGAGCAGAGCCCAGACAAAACAGGCCGGAAGAGAAGTTCGTTGGCCGCGTGGTATGCGCTGGAAGTAAACCAATTAATCGGCGGCAAGTTCCGTGGAAAATCAGAAACTTAACTCTCGCCGTTTCTCCGATGCTTCTTCTGCCAAATTGTGAGACCCCAACCGTCCCTGCTCTCGCTGCCCCTTTAACTGCCAACGAAGAAACAAAAATACCTTTTTCGTGGACGAACGATGGAAGAAGATGAACGAAGAGCGCGCAAAAGGGACAGAGAGACAGACCGAGCGGAGTGAGACGATCGAAGACCACGGGGGTGGGAGGACGATAGCTGTCGACATCCGGGCGTCGTTGGGAAAGACGACGCAAAAGACACCGGCGTCGTAGTAGTCGACGATGTCGACGACGATTCGAGTGCTGCAAACGAATTACGTTGCGCGGCCGAACAAAAACAGCAAATCCGGTAATCTTGTTTCAGAGTCACCGGTGAACTGTCGTAAGGAGAGCAAACGTTCCACTACTTCTAATTAATTTCTGTTTGCCTGGTGGTAGCCTCGCCGGATAGAGAGGAACGCGTCAGGGGGGCGAGGAGGGCGGCGTTAGACGCTGCCACTGTCCAAGACCGGTGAAGAGAATTGACGTGGTCCCTGGTACGTTTTTATGTACCCTCGTTAAAGCTCTGATGCGAATTATTTGGATAGCCTCGTAAGATTCCTGAGACACTGGCTATACCGTGTGCAACCAATTCACCCAGGCGACTCTCTCTCGTTTAGGAGACGGAATCCTTCGAAATTTTTGTGCTACAATCAGCTCTTTTTGGGGGTTTTCAACGGTGAAAGGTGAAGACGAGGTAGATTGTCGAGATGATTCAATGGAGAGGGTGACACCGAGGAATTTTTAAGGGACACTTATCGTTTGAGTCTCTGGTAGTGAGACCGTAGTTCGTTACTTTTATACGGAGACCGGTGTCACTTATCGATTTAACAGTGAATTATTTTATTCTCGACGAACTGTAATATTTATAGAGGAGCGATGAGGACATTTTAGTTGGAAAGTTTTGTTCTTGTCGGGAATTTTAATTGGAAAGGTGATTGTAGAATCGGATTTAGAAGCGTCGAATTGTGAAGGAAATGCAAAGTGAATGTAATAAGAATAGAATTTGTTTACTGAAACTATACACGTTGTAAAAAGTGTTAAAAATTGTTGTCATTGATGTTAACGTCGTGTGATATATAATTCTGTATCACTTACTAAAGGTTAGCATTTATAGTCAGTAAGTGTTACTTTAAGTGGTACGACGGACTTCGAGAAGATTCGTGAATCTTTTAAACGAATGTTTATTAACTTTTATATTGTCTCACAAATGAAGTTTTCTCGATGCTATTTGAGTTACTATATCTGTAAAAGAAATTTGAATCCCCTTTCCCACAGAGAAATCTAAAAAATTCGATTTTTAAGTAGAAAACAGTACGATGAGTCAGACGCTGCTATACCAATTAATTCTAAGCGTTAAAAGCAATAAAACATTGAAAATCGTTGCAAGTAACTGTACTCGCTCATAAAGTACAGCAAGTACTCAGTGTAAAATTACTATAATCATCTTTAGTAATGAAAAAAAATGAAAGAAAGAACGAGAATAATTTTAATTATGTTTTAATATCTCCATATATATTTCGCCTGCGAGATACGAATTGGCACAACTATATGCTTCGGAAAAAATATATGCTTCAAATTTTTACAATCGGCGGAAATATTTTTCGAGTAATAAAAGCAGGTGAACCAGCGTGCATGGTCAATAGAATTTTGAAAAAGCAAGCCACTGAGTCAGCTAACCTATTCTAAAGCATTAAAAACGTCATATCAATGGAGACTGTTTCATGCGTACACGCTTTCGTGAATATGACATTTGATTTTTTTCTTTTTCTCTTTTTTTCACGTTCGATCGCGCACCATCATCGATGCAAAATACGTCATGTTTGCAACCAATTGTTATTGATATTTTTATTCAGCCGTTGAAACGCAACCGGCAACGTTCGTGCCCATTATATACATCGGTATCTCTCAAACGGAAGGAAACAACAAAAATTGAATCAAGTTTTAATGTTTCAAAGGCTGCTGGTTCGATGCTCTTCGAAACATTTCGAGGCACGAAACTTTTATATTCTTTTACTTCGTTATGGACTTCGAAAGTTTCTAAATAAAGATTATATTGAAAAATAATTAATACATCAGAAGGTAATAAAGCGGATGCGCAAAGTCGGGCATTATTCGCTTCGTTTAGCATTCGGGATAATTCTTTTAAGGATAATCTTTCGTATCAAAAACTAATTTTTTTTTTTCTTTTATGAAGTTTGAAAAATATTTCTAAAAAAAGTACTAAGCTTCTCTGTAAACTTTAATTGTGTGAGAAAAAAATTTTCTACGGACTGAGTCGCTAATAAACAAAGTTAGCGGTTGATGAGACTTAAAATAAATAATTTAAAAAATATATCCGACAGATGAAATTATTACACGCGTTGTAAAGTTGTTTTAATCATACGCTTGGTTTTGCAAAAATATAAGCACAATGAATTGATACGAAGTAACGTTCGCTCGAACAATCCTGGAGGAAAGAAACAAAAGAACCTTCCAATTGCGAACAGCAGAAGCGCACACAGCGTACGGTATATAATTTTCGTTTTCATTTTCGAAACACGTGAAATTTTTGTTGCCTTTTATACTGCGATACGAAACGTGTATACCATACTACTTTTGTGAGGGTCAGTTTTTAGATTTTAATTTCATGCTCACTTCCTGACAGTCGGGATATGAAACTTGAATATGTTACACTTTTTAAAAAGATATTAGAAATATTTGGAAATTTCGAAAGCGTACGTGCAGAATGAAATGAAAAAAAAAAAAGAAGAAAACAAAACTTATCGAAATTGAGCGCTATGAACGCTTTTTATTATTCATTACTGGAAGTTATTAGCAGAAGAAAAGAATTGAATAGTTTTAATTCCTTTAAAACACATAAAGGTGTGTACTATTTTTAAACAAGCAAAACTGAAATTTTTTCAAATAGTACATCCTACTTTATTTTTAATTAAATTTTTAATTAAGCTAAAAAGATTTTAAGGTATCATTTTATTTCATTCCCGATTTCTGTTTTTTTATCAATATTCGTATCACTTGTGAGATGACCTAATACTTTTTTAATATTGTAATCTATATTGTATCTAATCTAAAATCTAAAATAGTTAGAAATTTTGTAATATATGATTCTAAAAGGATTCTAGTTGTGTAAGCAAGGAAAACAGCAGAGTTAAAAAAGTTATACAGGAAAAACTAACGTTGAAGTCCGAATTTGGTACAGTTCCTTTATTATAGCTCTAAGTATTTTTCTAAAGCTCATATTTCAACAGTGGCGGCTGGCAAAAATTTGTAATGGTTGGACCGTGGTAATAAAGATAAAAAAAATTCTAAATAAATTCTAAAATTCATCAGTTACAAGCATGAAAATAACAGTTTCTAAATATGTATTTTAATAGTCGTATTAATAAAATAAGAACTTTAAAGCTAAACATACAAAATCGAATTAGGCATAACACGAACCTCACAGTAGCAAATAAGTAAAACTATACTGTAAATAATATTTAAAAAATATATTAATATATTTTTTCATATTCATAATAATATTGAAAAAATATATTAATATACTTTTGGTATTGATAATAATATTAAAAAAAATCTATTAATATATCTTTAATATTGACAATAATATTTACAAAAATATATTAATATATTTTCAATATTGATAATAATGTTTAAAAAATATACTAATATATTTTTCATATGGATAATGATATTGAAAAAATCTATTAATATATGTTTAATATTGACAATAATATTTAAAAAATATACTAATATATTTTTCATATGGATAATAATATTTAAAAAATATACTAATATATTTTTCAAATGGATAATAATATTGAAAAAATCTATCAATATATCTTTAATATTGACAATAATATTTAAAAAATATATTAATATATTTTTAATATTGCTCATCAAGATTCTCTTATATCTTTAAACACCCCTTATTACACTTTAACGCGTTTAACAGGTTCAAACATGTTCCATTAATTTTCCGTACTGCTTGCGATATGCTTGATCCCATCACTAGCACTCGTAGTCAGGATTTATTGGACGTTCTGTGCAACATATGAATATCAAACTGCGCGTTGTGTCATAGGGTTTCCCTGATAGAACGCTGTCAACAAAATGGAGGGTGCAATTCGCTGTCGGGTATCTTTAATTTGTCGAGCACACGCAGCGCAACAGCATGCATATACTTGCAATCTCTGCGTTATTGTACAAACGAAAGCGCGTGATCTACCATACTACAGTTTGAATATTTACAACAACGCGAAAACATTTTCAGTTTTTTCAGCTGGCTTCGTTTTCACGAACCGCTGCGTGTATTTTTATCGTACGTCGAAAAAGTATCATCCAAGTTTTCAATTTTTCCTCGAATTTCTAGGATTTGTCTCTTGTACAAGGGAGCTAATTCTTGAAAAATTTTATCCTCCGTCCTCCGGGGGATTTTAACTTTAAAATACTGGCTATTCGAAAAAAAAAAAAAAAATGTTGACCGTCGGTTATACTTTGAGCGTGTATAATACTTCAATTAATTAATATAATTTTTCTTTGAAAAGAAAAATCATTTAAAAACGTGAAAAAGAAATTTTGTCCGGTTCGAAAGGTAATCAGTGCGTTAAACTGAACGCACCTCGAAATACGTATTTTAATCTCGAAAATAAATTATATACTATAATTTGTTTTGCGCTAAAAACCAAATATTTTCGAATATTATTGAAAAAATTTTCAGTCCATCGCTGCGATGTAAATATTAATTCGTAGCAATTTCCGCGTCAATTTTTTTTTTACTCAAATTCACGATTTTATGTAGGTGAGCGTAGGTGTGAATTAAATTTACAACAACGTCGAGATAGATAAGTAAGCAAAAAAAAAAAGAGCCACCGTTTCTCGTTCCATTTGTGGTCGAATGGAATTAATACGCGTACATTTGACGTCAACCTCTAAAACAAAAGTGTAAACGAAGTAATACGTGTTCGCAATTAAGCACAATTGTTGATCGTTTGATATTCCGTTTGACGGAAGTCAACACTTCCGTTCCGCGCTCATGGATTGTCGTCGTTGAATTTTCAAAGGCAATTTACACAGCCGCTGGAAATCTCCAGGATTCACGAGCAAATTTGTGGAAGGATATTACGACCAGCCCGATAAGAAAGTTCAATAGGAACGATGAAACCTCGTGGAACATTGTTAACCTTCATTGTTTTTTCAACGTGTCGACGGAGAAACGTTTGGTGACATTTCATGCAATTTTAAACGAGCCCGATAAAAGGTGGAACAAGGTTCAAAATGAAACTCTGGTGTTAATCGTCGGTGTAAAACCGTTTGGTTAAACTGTTGACGCTGTTACATCTTTGATACGGAACGCGAAATTAGACGAGAAGAATAATTGTACTTGCGCTTTTTCAACGATTGAAGAAGGTAGAGAGAATAAATTGAAAAAAAAAAGATAGCAATGAAAGGATTAAAGGATGAGAGACGTGTATTTCTTCGTGAGTTTGCAATAGCCTGGACTATAGATTTTGGCTTTCCAAGGCAACTTCCCCCACTATAAATCATGCCGGAAATGGCCTCCGCTTCTACAATCCCACCACGTGGTTTGGCTTTTAGCGTATATATTTACGTTCCAGGCATAAGTGGGACTCGAAGAAAATAAATACAAAATAATGAATGCCGTTTAAAATTAATAAAAGGTGTTGTTGATAAAACTGTTTAATTTAAAAGCACTATGTGACATCGATATTAATTTTATAGTAATAACAAAGATTTTTCACTGTCTTTTTTTAATTTTTCTCGTTTGAATATAGTAGCTGTGGTTTTGTGAAAATAATTTTCCTTCTTGAGTTTCTAGGAGGCATATCGAAATAATAAAAAATAGTTCTGTGAATAATAAAATGAAGTGGTAGGAATTATAAATTTTGTCTTTGAATGGTACAATTATTTAGTGCTATCTGTAGCTTACACATTTTTATAACTGTTTACTGAAAGTGTATCTCAAAATAAATAATAAAATGTGATATATGATGTAATAATCATAATTATTATTCTGAAGAGTTATTTCAAGATCACGTTTAAAGAATGATATTAAAAATAATATTAAGTAGCATAAATGTAATNCGGAAAGTATTATATCTCCATTAATTAACCTTCTTGGAAACTTTCTAAAATTGTTTACCTTCCAAGGTCTCCCCGAAGTAAAACAAAAAGGTTAAAAGATCGCCAACTAGGGCTCACCATTCCATGACGCTCACCG
The DNA here is from genome assembly GCA_019453375.1 of Ctenoplectra terminalis. Taxonomy (NCBI): domain Eukaryota; kingdom Metazoa; phylum Arthropoda; class Insecta; order Hymenoptera; family Apidae; genus Ctenoplectra; species Ctenoplectra terminalis. Next base: position 5,292 of record SMSQ01012358.1, on the reverse strand, counting down.
CGAAACTTTCGCAAGGTTAAAACGAGCGGCGGTAAAACAAGACAACTGTTTGTCCGATACTTTGGTCGAATGCTTTGCATGTTTTGAATCGGAGATAGCGTCGAGCGAGACAGGGAAGAAAAAAAAAGGAAAAAAGAAAAAAAAAACTGCTGACAGAAAATTAGTAGCCATTCCGGTTGAGTTGGCACGTCATCCTCTCCAAGGCAATCGAAACGAATTATCGCGTGAACTTCCAATTGGAAATTCAAACCGGTACTCAAGCTGGTTTAACTTCCGTATTCTGTTCGTAGATTTCCCATCACGTAAGCCGGACGTAATTGAAAGGTTAAACGTACTGTTTGTAAAAAAAAAAACCAAAAAAAAAAACGAAACCACGAACCTCTTTGAATCTCTGTTTTACTTGATTATAACATTGTACAGCCGCACTTAAAATCTTTTACTCTTGTCGAACAACATGTTGTCTCTTAATTAGGAATAAGTTTTATGGATAATAGTTTTCCAGTTTCTGTTCGTTTCTTTTATTATTTATGTTTATGTATTGTACTTCATTGTTCGCTTTTTTGAATTTATTCGAGTTTTAGTTAATTATTATTGATTATTGACAACTTCATCATGAAGTCATTGGTATACAGATCAATACAGTTTTGATTAACATAACAGGAATATGGATATCAAAATGTAGGTACGTTGTACAATGAGTTATGATACAACACATGTAAATCAAAGTAGAAATAATTGAGTGCTATAGAAAATCTCCATTNTATAAAATATAGTAGAATAAATAATATTAAAATTAATATTAAATAGTGTAAATATAATGTAAAATATAATATAAAATATAATAGAATAAATAATATAAAAATCAATATTAAATAGTGTACATATAATAGAATAAATAATATTAAAATCAATATTAAATAGTATAAATATAATAGAATAAATAATATTAATAATATTAAAATCAATATTAAAAAGCGAACGCAAAAATTAAATACACTAATTCTGACAGAGGAATATTTAAAAATACAGCACCTATTTATTTATGTAAAAGTAAACCTCGTTCCGTATTTTATAAACCTGAGACGAACAACAAACTTGAATCAACCCATACGAAAACAACGTCTATACAACAATTTCGTAAATTATTTTTCCTAAAAAGATTCGAAATGCGATATATAAAATACTCTTTCCATCCCTTTAACATATTTCCATCGCAATGAAAAAATTAGTTAAAAGAGTAAAAATTCACGCAACACCGAAGCATAAATATATTTCAAAGACCAGATACCTTACGCAAATATCTACGAACAGGGTCATAAATTATTACACGAAGCCCATTGAAACGATACCGACGAGCGTATTATAATCAATGGAATTGTATCTGCTTTTACCTCCTGCATCTTTATGGAGTACTCCAATCGGGTTTCGCTGCACTTCGAGTATCGCATTTACAAGCATAATGAGATAGCGAGAGGAAGGAGATATATTTGCGTATAACTGCTTTTCCAGGAGGAAAGTTTGGGATCTCGTTTTGTCCGGGGGTTGACGAGGGTTTCGATACTAGGCGGCGAGCTTCGACAACGACATCAGAAAGTTGGCGAAACGATAGTCTTCTCTAGCGTGTCGGGGAATGATAATATCCTATTTATAATCATTCGCCAAAAACAAATTAGCCCACCGTGATCGAGTAATCATGCCTTAGACAATTAATAATCGATATTCACGAAGTGACAAAGCGGTGTCGCGTCAGCCGGTACATGGTTCGCTGATGCGTTGGACGAGAAATTATGTTGCACGACGGTGTAATAGACCTTCGATGAATAATTAGATACGCATCTGACCGACAAAGTAAGACAGAAATTAGTGATTTACGAATAAATAACGGAAGAGACGTAATTTGGATATTTCATGCGAATAAAGGAGAAATGTATCGCGTTAGATTTTACGCACCGTAAATAATGCGATTAATTTTATGTGACTTTCTGATTTGTAATTTCTCGCATAGTTTGAAACCAGTTAATTCAATCTTAATTCCAAAAAATGCTTTTATTCATAATCTGTTGAATTTGTTATTTGATTTGCTGTCGAACAATCGATTGATTGATCGAAAGTAACAAGGTAATAAAATATTCACACAAAAAAAAAGTTTAACTTTAATTACTGTAATAGTAATAAACTTTTGTCGAAATTATGTTATCTCCGGTTATGTTGTAAGACTGGTGATTTTATTTAAGTCATTCATATTTTTTAATAGACTACAAAAATGTTGAAATAAATCAGAAAAATGATAAAATCCCTTTAAACACAATGGTTTCTCTAGTAGAATTTTTTATTCATTTTAAACAGCATTTATTCATTTTCTTATCCTATCTGTCACGGTCTGATAGCGCAACACATATTCTACTTTATATAAATCACCACATCGTAAATCATACTCGTTCATCTCATCCTCTTCCAATTTCTATTCTATTTATTATTCATTTATTAAGGTCACGTCACGATTACCAGCGACCAAAATACAATATTAGAAATGTAATTGAAAATGTGAATAGTACATCGATACAAGAAAAATTATAAGATTATAAAACAGGTAGCGTAAATATAGACTAAAAATAAAGTGCTTCTATTCCTACAATATTGCTAGCAATAAGCAACAACCCCATCAATTTATATGAAAACATCAGATCGCTATTTACTTCCTGCTTTCAACAACACATAACCTAGTCAACGCAAATTGCGATTCCAATCTTCTCTCTTTTTTTTTCCTCCCCAACCACCGGATACCTTCCTCCTGCCGCAGGAGCAAACATTTTTTGCGAAAGCATAAAAAACGATACACGTAGATCGATAATGAAATCACGCCGGCGGAACGGAAAGCAATGGAAGAAGAGTTGCGCGGTTTATTGCCGTTTAATAGCCGGGCAATTAATTTACACTCGATGGTCGTTAGCCACGTCCTAGGAGGAATATTAACTTCAGACACTCTTGATACATGCACGACCCGGCAGACATGATGAAAGACGTGCAATCTGCCGCCACATTAATGCTACTGTCAGATGGCCAGGTGCTGCTTGACCCGTGTAAATCGATCTCGGACTAAATTGCATCGTTAGCCACTCCATCGCCCGACTGCGTTTCGCAGAACGGATCATTTCGCTCGATTTATTCACACGATATTATAGTTTAGGCGTTGTCATATTGCTGTGCGTAGGCACAATGTCCAAATAATACCAACATAATAATACCTACCCACATGGTACTCGACCAGGGTTGACCGATCTTTTGCAGAGTTCGATAGTAATGGATAAGAACCACCTTTGTGCACGATCAACTGTTTTAATCTGTATCGGACATCGATGTTTTGTAGATAGTTTGTCGTTGGGTTGAAGTTTTTATTCGGTGGTGTATGAGAGGTGTTTTTTGAAGTGATATAGTTTTCTTTATCCATTTTTTTGAGTAAAATATTAACGTGGGTGTGGAATAATCATTGAAATAACGATCGAGGTTTTAGAAATTTTGGAAAGCTTTTAGATTGTAGAAATAATTATAGAAATCATTTTAGGAATCATTTTAGAAATAATCTTAGAAGTGATTTTAAAAATAATTTTAGAAATAATGTTAGAAATGATTTTAGAAATAATTTTAGAAATAATCTTAGAAGTGATTTTAGAAATAAACTTCGAAATCATTTTAGAAATAATCTTGGAAGTAATTTTAGAAATATTTTAGAAATCTTTCGAACCGAACCGAGAAAATTACATTAGAACATGTAACTAGTAAAAGATAACGCTTGTGATTGATTTCTAACATTTCGATTTTCTCTTACATTTTCTTCCACGGTATTGGAAATAATATTTGTATTCGTCTAATGAAAGTTCTACTTCCGCCAATTACCGTAAGCTGTTAACCGTGTTGACAACAATTTTTTTATATTTATTTTTGCGGGAGGTAGACGTAAATTATATTGAAATAAGACGAAGTGAACAAGAACGCGACGACAAAGAGAACTAACTTCATTAAGTAAACGTTTGTTGAACACACAGCAACCAGAAAAGATATTACTGGCGTCTAATAGAAGGGATATTAATCTATCTTCTGCTAACAATTTTAAAAGTAAGAAATTGTTAGAAGAAAACTAGTATAATTGGATTAAAAATGACTTAAGACTGGCAGGGTTAAAGAAAGAACGTATTTTACTGTTATTGAGGCTATTATTGTCGGTATATTGCAACGAGTTCATACCGCTCGTTATGGAAAAGTCGGATTGCAGAGCCAGTATAACTCGCGGATCGATAATTGCTTATCCCTGATAGTCATTGAATAAATTGGAAAATTGGTTGCTATCCAAATAGTTGGTCATTATGTACAATAATCTTAACGGCGGCAATTATCGATCGACTGATAATATCTGCTCGTTGGTGAGTTTTTTTTTTATATGTAGGCCATGCGTACTTATAAATATCGTCCATGATATAATAACCTTTTAAACGTTAAATGAAGGAGCACGTTCAGTTATATTTTAAGTTTCTTCGACTACTGAATATATTACCAAATGTTCTCGAATAAAAGTTTAAAATAAAATAATAAAATCATACTATTGCATATTATTGAATTTTTCTTTACGCCATCCGCAAAGTTATATAAAAATTCTAAAAAATTCATAAGTGTTCTTGTCAATCAAATATAACACTTAGAAAAAATAAATTAATCTCTGTGTATTAAATATAGAAATATATTTAGAATATTCGTTAATAAGTTCTTATTCTCCATCCAGTCNAAAAAAAAAAAGAAACAATTTCTATAAATTCTACAATTAAAACATCCTACTTTGGTTAACTCGGAAAGTATTATATCTCCATTAATTAACCTTCTTGGAAACTTTCTAAAATTGTTTACCTTCCAAGGTCTCCCCGAAGTAAAACAAAAAGGTTAAAAGATCGCCAACTAGGGCTCACCATTCCATGACGCTCACCGCGAAACTTTCGCAAGGTTAAAACGAGCGGCGGTAAAACAAGACAACTGTTTGTCCGATACTTTGGTCGAATGCTTTGCATGTTTTGAATCGGAGATAGCGTCGAGCGAGACAGGGAAGAAAAAAAAAGGAAAAAAGAAAAAAAAAACTGCTGACAGAAAATTAGTAGCCATTCCGGTTGAGTTGGCACGTCATCCTCTCCAAGGCAATCGAAACGAATTATCGCGTGAACTTCCAATTGGAAATTCAAACCGGTACTCAAGCTGGTTTAACTTCCGTATTCTGTTCGTAGATTTCCCATCACGTAAGCCGGACGTAAT
>SMSQ01012347.1:20205-33662 GCA_019453375.1 Ctenoplectra terminalis | reverse complement strand
TTATCCAGCTCCAATTCTTCTATCTAACTATCCAGCTCTAATTCCTCTATCTAGTTATCTAACTCCAGTTTTCCAACCAACTTATCCTACTCCAATTCTTCTACCTAGTTATCCAGCTCCAGTTTTCCAATCAACATATCCTGCTCCAATTCTTCTACCTAGTTATCCATTTCCAGTTTCCCAATCAACTTATCCTGTACCAAATATCGTCTCACGAGCTGAACCACGTTATCTTCCTCCAGCTCCCGAACCTAATTATCCTGCGCCAGTACCTCGGCTAAGTTATCCCGCTCCAACTCCTCGACCAAGTTATCCCGCGCCTCCTCCTCGGCCCAGCTATCCCAGTTCAATTCCTCAACCTAGCTATCCAACCCCAACTCCACAACCATCTTACCTTCCTCCGTTAGGATAATTATACCGTTACCCTGCAGTTATCCCGTACCACATCTCCAGAGTCCAATTACGAAGTTATCGTACGCTATCTCGAAGGTAATTATACTCCATTCCTCTTCCCATCTATCCTACGGCTGTTTCGAATTAGAATTATTTTGTCTACCAGTGTGTGTCTGTAGTGAAATTACTCGCATTGAAAAATACGAACGCTGTATTATCGTTCTCGATACTGCAACATCGCGATTGGACGAATAACAGAGTGTAAACGATAGATTTGAAATATGGATTTGAATAATATTTATGACATGTAATTTGAATAAGATTTGAATAATACGCGGATATTGTCGAGAAAAGCTTCTTTATAATTATACGAAGTAATTTTCTTGTAGCGATATGTACTTTTTTATGTAATGAATCCTTGAACGAGCACGAATTTAATTGCATGTGACGTTATGTGGTGTTTCTTTGGGTATTATGCGCTAATATTATTATGTTATTATAGGAGATAATATTACTAACTTTCGTGTTAATTATTGTACGCGAAAACTTTCGGGGTACGAGTATTAGCTGATTTTGTTAATTGACATTGGAATTTTAAGATTCTGTTAAATATTGTTATATATAAATAATACGAAGCATAAATTATACTATTCTATTCACGCTCAAAGTTTGAGAATTTTACAACTGTTGAAATATTTTTTTTTATTTAAAATATAACGGATGAAAGAGTAAAATTGTAAGATAAGCGAATGATGAAGTTAATTATCTTTAAGATCACTGCTCTGTGAATATCTAATTAAAAAAATAGACAAACTCTAAAGACCTGAGGAAAAAAAAATTCTTATATTTCTGCACCTAATTTCACGTTAATAAATCACTAATATTTTATATAAAAAGTTATTTCAATTACAAAAATAAATTAATCAATTTCTTGTTTCGACCATCTATCAATTCCTATTTTCTCACAGAAATTTCATTCATTTATTTCCAAAAACTTTTCATGATTTTCTCTTTAAAAAAAACTGATAAAGCTTTATTTCCTTCGCATTATGAACTGTTTTCAAATACCTTCTACTTCGATTTATTTAACACAAATAAATACACTCCAGTGATAGTCCTAGTGTAAAATAAATCCCTGCCTGAATAACATATGAAACGACTCTTAAAGCGTTAAACGCCACGCCGATTTCGGTCGACTTTCCTTTAGACTGTGCGCTGTGATAGTAATTCAAGAACATTTGCTCGCAAAATAGTTAAGAATTTAAGAAGAAAATTGTAAAGGCCTGCAAAAGAAAATGGTAACTTTGTTTAATGTAATTTAATAGAACTCGTTAATAAATTATAAGACATTATTTTTTGAAATCGATAGTGTCAGTCTTCGGAAACCAACGACGCATAAACAAAAAAAAATTTCAGCGTCGATCCGCAGAGACTGGCGTGGCGCTTAACGCGTTAACAACGAATGTTAGCAAAAATATTACTAAACGAAGAAAGCAAATTAACCATGTACATACATTTATTAACAAAACCAGATTTATTTTAAATACAGTTTGTACGATACCAGCTAATGCGACTACAATGAATATCACAGCATTTCTCAGGTAGACATTCTAAATGTCAGTCTCAGTAGCTTAAAAATGATTAACCAACTAAACACTAAGCTTACGACCTAATTGAGTAGTGAGTAAATGATGAGTACTCATCCCAGTTAATCGACCTCCATTCGAATCGGCGTGTAGCTCGTATTAAACAAACATATGTTTCCCAAACAAAACATAAGTTAAATCCGCGCTACACTGAAATGGATCGGAACAGCCATAATCCAACGTGTTAGCGTGCTAGATCTAACAGGATATGACTATGTATAACTATCTATACTAATTACTATTATAAACACAATTTTTGCTTATGATATTACAAACGTAGACACATCGAGACAAACTAGTCCTTTCATATAAAAAAAAATATCGATTACTTCGAACGATTACAAAAATTTCTTACTCTTAATTATACGTATATCGCGATAAATCGAGCCGAACGTAGCTCGACTGTTTAAATAATTAAAATAATAAGTAAACATATGGTTCGCAAACTCGTGTGCGGATCACGATTTTCGAATGAAGGCGTGAACGCGAAATTAATCGATCTAGTTAGTATGGAACGAAAATTAACGGGACGTGGATTGCCTTTTAGTAGAAATAGTCAACCAATATCACAATCATTGCCTTAAGGAAATTAGTTGTAAATCTAAATCGATTCACACGAATACGAGAAATACATGAAAAAAAAAAAGAAAGATTTGCACGTTGGTTACGAGACACTGATCGCAAATTGAAATGGTTTTGTTAATCGTGAAAAGAAAGTCTGTTCGTCGAAACGAAGACGACGAATCGTCGAAACTGTGATGCTGGTAAATTAATTGTTACGTACTACTACCGTGATCGCGAATCGTAACAACGCGCTTCGAATTGTTTACACGAGATATGTACATCGTTCTCTTGTCTGTGAGAATCGAAAAAATAATTGTATTTCGAGTGATATATTTAATCAACGCGTTGGAACACGATGTTGCAGTTATAATTTTAATGACTGTCAGGATTTGATTTCTCGAATTTAGGTGGCCTCATTCGTCTCCGGTTTCCGTTAACTTGTCCAGGCAATCGTACGATTTTGATTGAATAATGTATCTGTAACATAAATATTTTTTATTATTTTTTATCGTTACGATATGTGAGGTAGAGATTCTCAGAAGAAGTTAGTTTTGTCTGTATTAGTTAAATTTGGAGGTGAATAGTATTTTATTATATTAATTAAAGCACGAAGGAAAACTTGAGCGACGGATTATTTACACTTACTCCTTTTTTTTTTATGTTTTTATTAATTGAATAATTTTTTATTGTGCATTTATAACTCACTGAACACTAGAACTATCGACGATGAAAATATGCATATTTGTATCAAAGAAATCGAGACGAAAAGTGTATGAAAACATATGTAATGCAAAGGAGATCAACTTTTATCTATATTTTTTACAGAATATCACAAAAAATCCATTAAAAGATTAAGAGACTAAAAGAGAGATTACGTGTTGATCATTTTCTACAATTTTTGTAATTCTAGTATTAATAAAATATTTCTAATCCCCATTTGAAAGCAACTAAAATAATCAAGTTAAAGTATCCTATATTTCTCACATTTAAGACACAATGAATACAAAATTTTTAGACCTACAAAACCTAAGTACTTTTAAACCCAGTTACAAAATATTTCCCAGCATACAAAAATAAATGAATCGTTTAATAAAACCAGTATCAAACAGTGTGAATACTCCATAACGCTCACAACTGTATAAATAATCCGTCGCTCTTAAACACAAGTTACCCCATTCAGCTCCACGCTCCATAAACCCCCAAGAACTCCACCCAACCCAATAACTGAGAAGTTGGTTAAAAAGCAGCAAAACAGCAGCGACAGAGAACCAGTTAACAAAGCAGAGCACCGCAACTAACCCAGAGTTATATAGACACCAATACTCTCTGTCTCTATCGCCTATGACCCAACCGTTTGTGCGTCGGGTCTCTGCGACCCACGTGGAGGACCATTTTTCCAGCCTTCGCAGCCTTGAAGCATTGCAGAGCCTTCGCGTGTGTCAGTCCGTCCATTGATAATCCATTGATCGCGAGAATCTCGTCCCCTACTTTCAGTGTTCCTTCTTCGGCCGCTTGGCCACCAGCCATAATGTCCTTCACGAATATCCCCATCGATCCTTTGTTGCTATCCGATCCACCCACTATGGAAAAGCCCAACTTCTTCGCTGCGCCCTTCTCCAGAGTAATGGTCAACAGGTCCATCGACAAACTGGTCGCTCTGCGTGGACAGGAAACCGGATTGGTCGCTCTTTTCCGCACAACTTGGAACTTTCTCATACCAGTCATCTTCTGGCCGGCTTCCTTCTTCGAAGTACCATTGCTCTCGCCGTCCATCCGCTCCATCGAGCTCGCGGACAAGTTCTTTCCGTCCTTCATCAACGCGCCGACTATCTTGCACTCGGACGAGTCCTCTTCTCGCGCGACACCGTCCACAGAACCAGGAGCTTCGATCTTCTCCTCCTTCAGCGTCCACACCTCGGAGTCGCTTCGTGTGCGGACCAGATTGTCGCCCCAGGTGTCGCCTAACTCCTCGCCGAAAGTGAACGTCGGTTCCCTTGCTATCTGAAGCTCCACGATCCCCGAACAGATCTTCAACGCGTTCCTAGCTTCGTTGATCGACATGCCGCGCAGCCTGCGGCCGCAGACCCGAACGATCTCGTCGCCGATCCGAAACTGCTTCGACTTCGACGCCTCTCCGGTCGGATCCATCTTCGAGATCACGTAGAAAGGTCGAACAGCTTCTCTCCTTTCAACGAAGATCCCGAGGCTCCCGGGTTTCTCCACGGACAGTTTCATGGTCTTCAATTCGCGGCGTACCAGGGTCTTGGCTGGTGTCGGCGGAGGCGCTGGATGGTCGACTTTGGTCAGCTGCGCGGTTCTTTTTAGCTTGTTTCTCGAATTGACCTCGGGACCGTCCGGTTCTAAATTCGACCGCGATCTCTTTGGACTGTAGTACTCGAGGGGAGTGTTCGCGATAGCGGCGTAGATTTTTGACGCCGGTGGACTATCCTTGCAGGGAGACGCGGCGTTCTCTAATAAATGCAGGGTGCTAGAATTGGTGTGCTTTCGAGTTTTAAGCGGTATCTGGGACTTGGTCGATTTTTGCAACGTTTGAAGCTTTACCGCTTGCGACAGTGACGCTGTTTGCTCTGGTTTAACGAACGATTTTTTCTCCGGTATCCTTGTAAGCTCGTTGATTCCGAGAGTCGAAGACGTTCTTTGCTCCTCGAAATTGCCGGTTGAGAATGCCGAAGACACCGACGAACCTTTCGACAGTCCACTGTCGCATTTTTCTAACGCGCTCATCGATGATTTAGCTTGTTCGATCGCACAGCTGGTTTGGTACTCCGGGAACCCTACGAAAGTGTCCTCGTCGCAGCTGTCAGCGTCGTCCTCTGGTTCGGATGCTATCGTGGTCGTGTCCGTTGAGACCGATTCGTTTAATAAGCTCTTGTTGATGATGACGGTGTCTTCGAAACAGGAAGAAGCTGTCTCGATCTCCTCGGTTTCTGTCGTCACGTCCTTTTTTATTGGACTGCTGACTGGTAGGGATAGATCGATACCGTGGTAGTCGTCGGACGTTATGGAGAAGCTACGGGGTTTCAGCATCGCTGGCACGGATGACTTCTCGCTGTCCGGAGAATCGGCTCCGGCTCGTGTGCTGTCGGAATCGTAGCCACTCTCGTCGCAGCCTAATCGCAGGTTGCTCATGAGCTCTTCCAAGCCAGTCGTCGGGCAAGATCTTTGATTGTCGGCTCTGAAAGTGAAAGAGGAAATTTAATTTGAGGTTCTGATTAGGATGTTTAATAAAATATTTCTTTTTTATGTGGGGAATTGTATTCTTTGCGTGAAACTCTGGATAAAGTTAGTAGGAATAAGATTTTCATTGGATTTTGGACAAATAGATGCCTTAATTTTTATTCATATTTATATTTATGAAAAATGCAAACTTTGATCAGAGTATTAGAAATTCAGTATTAATACCATTTTTCTTTAATTAAATTGTCTAATAAAAGTAATTTACTCAAATTAAAAATTTTGCTAACAAGCTTAGTTTCTTCTGAATTTATAACATATTCAAAGTATTTTTTTTCTGTATTTGTATTTATATTTATTAATGATAAATGCAAACTTTAATTAAAATATTAGAAATTCAGCACAAATAGAATTTAAAAGTTAGAATTTTGCTGAAAAGCTTAGTTTTCTCTGAATATAGAACATATTCAAAGTATTTTCTTTCTACATTTCAATTTATATATATTTATAAATATTAATGAATGCAAACCTTAATCAAAATATTAGAAATTCAGCACAAGTAGAATTTAGAATTTAGAATTTAAAATTCTGCTGAAAAGCTTAGTATCCTCTGAATTTACAACATATTCTAAATACTTTTTTCATATTTATATTTATATTTAATCATGATAAATGCAAACATCGATCAAAGTATTAAAAATTCAGCACAAGTACAATTTTTCACCAATTAAATACTCCAATAAAATTTATCTACTGAAATTTAAAATTTTCCAAAAGAAGCTTAATTTTCTCTGAACATAGAAAATATTAAACACCAAGCTTCAAGATAAATCAACTGACATCTTAATAAACTTAAATAAACGCAAACCCTAATCCAAACAAACATTCCTTATAGCACCACTCGACAAGATTACCCGACAATAAAAATAACTCACCTTTCACATTCACTGCCACCCGCACGAACACTAAAAAGATTCCTCTTAATATTGCTAAGATGGTTACTAAAAAAGTCTTTAGTTTGCGTCGAAACGCTGCTCTTGCCACCATCCGACGTCGACTGGCTTGCTCGTCGCTTAGGACTCGCGCTTCTCGCTTTATCCAACGTTTCCCTAGCGAAATCCGTTCCCTCTTGCGTCTTAAGAATATCTTGGTTCTTCAAGATGTAATCCAGAACTCGTTGCTGCTCCTGGAGGTCCTGGATGCTGCGGCTAAGCTGTTTCTTCTTCTCGTGAAGAAGCGTACCGCGATCCAACCGGCTGTCGTCCGAACTGACGCAAAAAGGCACGTTCTTTATGGCACCTTCGCTCAGAGCTTTCTCCATGGGATAATGACTGATGCAGGTGACGTCTTCCTCTTGTATCGTCACGTTTCTGGCTGATACGTCGTTGGTGAGGAAACTGCTGCTCCTTTCGCTGCTCCTGAACAGGTTTCGTAATGATTCCACCCTGGAAATTCTCTTTGGCTTTGGTAATTCTGGCGATCCGCTGGCACCCTAAAAAATAATAAATAATAGTTTCGGTTGGACTAAAAGAAAGATGGGTAAATTGTGGGTGCAATTTTTTTTACTAATAACTTCTTTTTTTTTTGTTTGATATTCAATACGTTATGCGCTACGCTAAATTTTTGGTTCAAGTCTCGCTGGTTTATGAAGTTTGATAGGATCGAGTTAAAAATAATAATACCTTATAATTTATTAACACGTTAAACGCTACGTCGGTCCGTGGGGACCAATGTTGGACTTTTCATTTCGATGTCATTGGTTTCTGAGAATTAATGGTATTAATTTAGAAAAAATTCTTAAGGATTGATCGGTGAGTTAACCCTCTATAGCCCGAATTTTGTCTGCTTATCGGAGAAAAAATTGCGATCGATTACAGTTTTTCACTTTGATTTGAAAATGTTTTATGTAATAATTATTGTAGATGGATCGTGGTGTCGCTACAGTAATAGAGTAATCGAATTTAATAGCGCAGTGATAACTACAGAAAATTAATTTTTTAGAATATAGATACATCGGTTTGTAACTTTTAAGTCACACGGTCACATAGAGGGTTAATACGTGTAAGAGCGATGCTCTTTTATTATACGTAGGAGTATAAAAGCGATGCTCCTTTATTATACGTAAGAATATAATACATAGTTAGGAATATTAAATAGAGGTTTTTTTTCAACGAAACGAGAAGTGGATATATATTTAAAAAAGGAACTATGACGTAAAATGAGCTTAACCCTGTATGGTTTTGTGTGACTTAAAAGATAGGATTAAGAACTAATGTATTTATATTATTAAAAATTTATGTTATTGAATTATTACTATAATAGTACTATAANTAATGTATTTATATTATTAAAAATTTATGTTATTGAATTATTACTATAGTAGTACTATAATAGTACTATAGTAGTTAGTACTATTAAATTTGATTGCTGTATTACTGTAGTGATACCACAATCCATCTATAGGAATTATTAGTTTAAACATTTTTTAATCAAAGTGAAAAACTGTAATCAATCGTAATTTTTTCTCTGACAAATAGACAAAATTCGGGCTATTGAGGGTTAATAAGAAAAGAGTTAAGATCACTGTTACACTATTTTTAATATTTCTTTAAAAATAGCATCGGTACGCATTAGTATACAAACATCGAAATGACGGCAAGAAACCATTTCCAGAAAATAGCTGAACAAAGTCACACGAACGTGACAGCGGCCGTCAATGTTTTAAGATAAAAAAACTAAATTAAAGTAAAAAAACTAAATTAAAATAAGAAAACTAAATTAAGATAAAAAAAAAAACAAGTTCGATTAGTCGATTAAGCGACGATCGTTTATTGGGTCAATTCATTAAGATTGTGAAAGTGGTATATTTACATTTTCTTTCTTATCCATCGTGCTGCCTTTCCGATTCGGGCTCCATCGTCTCCTCCGGCCTGAAACCGAAAGCAATTCGGAGCTGTCCGATCTCCTCAGCTGATCCCATCTTCGACCTACTTTCCTACCCCATGTCGAAATTCCTGTGACGCAAACCAGATTCGATACATTAATTTTCACTCTATAATTAGATGCCAATTACAACTGTTGCGGTGAGAAAAAATATGCAACGATACAATAATTCCTACACGATACAGAAATTTGCGATATCGTTTTCTGAATAGTATCAATAATCGATTTTTAAATAACTTTTGGTAACGTTGTGAGACTAGACTGTAAAACCTTTCTTTAGTAATTAATAATATTTAAAGTAGTCTGGTATATTTGTGATATATTCTGTTAACCCTCTATAGCCCGAATTTTGTTTGCTTATTAGAGAAAAAACTAAGATTGATTACAGTTTTTCACTTTTATTTGAAAATTTTAAACAGCAATTTTAATACAGTAATCAAATTTAATAGCACGGTGATAACTACATAAAATTAATTTTTTAAAATATAGATACGTTAGCTTGTAACTTTTAAGTCACACGGTCCCATAGAGGGTTAACGAATAACATTTTGGTAATTAGAAAATTGTTCTAGAATTTATAACTTTACGACCAGTTTCTTTTTATCGATCTTAATTTGTTCGAGTAAAAATTATTCTAGTATATTATAACGAACAAATAATCAGTGAAACACACGTTGAATGTAAGTGGCTAATGTGTTTAATAAGCAATGAACAAAGTTCAGGAAAATGTGTTAAGTACACATTAGAAAATGTCGACACTGATTTAAGAAGGTCAAAGAAGATGACTTCGTCTCGTTAAACTCACTACAGGGAAGCTAAATGGTGGGAACAGAGATTAACTACAGAATGGAAGATATTACAGTCGAGTCTATAGGGTGGGCTGGTAAAGCTAATAAAGTTTAATGTTTTTTAACACTGGAACTACCAAAGCGGTCAAAATGACCCATTCGTAATTTTTTACAGCAATTTTATAAATTTACTACGGCATCTCAGAGGCAATTTTCTGTTAAAAAAAAAAAAAGTAGATAAAACCTTGTTTCCCTTGCATTGTGTATTTTTTTATATACCTTTCATTATGATTTTTTCGGTAGAAATAAGTATGCTTTAATCGTCGGTAGTTCTAGTGTTAAAATCATGGATTCCAAGAAAAATGAAGAAAAATAAAGAAAAATAAAGAAAAATAAAGAAAACTGAAGAAAATTAATTTTAGAGCACTTCTTATAATATATTTTATTACACTTATAAAATTTAGATTTTAGCCTTCATCGAGTACCAAATGCATTACTTTTCAATAATAAAATTGTTCAAGTTCTATTCGTACACTAATATCCTTAATTAAAATTATAAATTTAACTTATATATAAAATGAAAAAATTTTTGCAAATAAAAGTAGATGGAAGAAAAATAAAAAAAATTATTTAATATAATAGAATTATTTAAAAAAAATTTTTGCAACACTAGAATAATAAAAATGCGCGCAGAGGAAAAGTTATGAATTTTTTAACAGCTTTCTAGGATTATTACCTGATTTATTGTAAGATGTAAAAATTGATACGGACTTGGTTAATTTTAATATTGAATTTAATTTAAACGTTAGTAGGATTCTGGTGATACCTTTTCGACTCGAAACATTAGGCTGCGACGAAGACGGTTTTTGCGTGTCGCTAATATCTTTTACGAACGTTCGACTTAATCGCTCGTTTTCGTTCTCGGACTTCTTGTTGCTCCGATCCAAATTTTCATCCACCACTGCTAAAGACGTAGTTTCATCCTGAGATAACGGAGTGGCCGATACTAGCTGTGGGCTGGTATCAGAGGACTGACGTTTGAACAGACGCATCGCGATAGTCTGAAAAAGAAAAAAATGAAATTGTGATACCGAGATTACACGAATGAATAGATACCACTGAATGAAACTGGAAGAAACATCATTCATAAGTTTGTGAATTACAGTACGTTTAAACGAGGTTTTTTTAACAACAATTTTAGTCTTTATCAAACTAGTCTTTTATTATTTTAGTGTCGTAAAAAATTTTTCAATTTCTTCCTTATTAAATAATTACTTGCGTCTACTTTCACTTGTAAAAATTTTTTATTTTACGTATAAATAAAATTTATAACGATTTTTATTGATAATATAACTGTATGAATAGAACTTAAACAATTTTACTACTAAAAATTAATGCATTTGGCATTTGGTAAAGACTAAAATCTAAATACACAATTTTTATATTACTTCGTAAATTTAATTTTTCCATATACGAAAGAATTGCTAATTTAATTCCTTTGATGATGAAAAAAATCTTTTTAATACCATTTACACAAGTTTCATAGAAAATTCACAAACTTAATTACCAAATATTATTATATTAATGTGTATTAAAAATATTCACGTTTGAGATACTTTCACAGATACCTCCCATTAACAAATTTTACACTCACAAACCATGGTCCACAATTTACCACACAAAGTGCACCAAAATTGCACTCCAATACATATTTTTCTATTGCTAAATTTTTCCCGTAGATTCTAACAAAGCTATATATTTATTTAATACTATTCTTCAGCTAATTAATAACACAATCTTTCAATACTAAAACATCAATATTAACTTTAATATTAACCTTCAGCCTCTACGACGAATCGCTGAATTCCAATAAAAATTCCCATTTTCCCCAACATTCTATCAAACTTCCATTTACATCGCAAAAAAGTTTAAACAATTGACCAAAGCATCACCAACATAACAAACTAAGACCTAGGATCAATACCTCAGAATTTTCTCACATTTTTTAAAGCCAAAAACAATACCAAATCAGGCCAACAAATGAAAAACCTGTTATGCAAATTAATTTACACAACCGGTAAAGGCTCCTTTAATTAATTCAGGAAAGCTCTTCCAGTCTAAAAAAAAATAACTGAAAAAAGAAAACACAGGTAAACCAAATCTTTTCACGATGAATAAAAGAGTAGAAGAAATGGAAGAAAACTGTTTAATGTTGAGGCCAACGGAACACGGATCGACGAGAAGATTCATAAAGTTCAGTAAAAGTCCGGATCATCGAACGATCACTTTCCCAGCATTCCAGGGACGTTTAGCAACGTTTCCTGCAGCTATCCGCGAACGAAGTCTCTCCTACTCGGGCCAACTTTATCACTACCACGCTTACGCCTTTACGATCGAACGTGCGTTACCGGTTCCCAGCCTCGAGTTACATCCACCTATATCGAACGTCTCGAAAACGACCGATCGCTTTGCTCACGGACCTCTCTCCGATCGTTCCAACCGTCCGTGCACCACTTCCTCTTCGGCGTCTCTCTCGGGAGGACCGATTGGCGCAACAACCGAGGTCCTTTGCGATTTTGTGGCGCGATCTCTAATTTTTATTTGATTTCTTGTTTGATTTGTTGTTTGATTTGTTGCTCGATATTACTCGGCACAGCGATTATATTGAGCTTTCTTTCTTTTTATCGTTGGGTTTGTGGGTGAAATTGATTCGTTTCTTGGTTTCGATTGTTGAGTATGTTTGGTTGATCGTTTAACACGTTAAACGCCACGCCGATTCTGGTCCACTTTCCGTTAGGCTGTGTGCTGTGATACTAATTCGAAAACATTTGGTCGCAAAGTAGTTAAGAATTTAAGAAGAGAATTGTAAAAGTTTGCAAACGAAAGTGGTATCTTTGTTTAATGGGATTTTATAGAACCCATTGATGAATTACAAGGTATTATTTTTTAAAATTCATATCGTCAGTCTTTGGAAACTAGCGAAGCCTAAACGAAAATTTCAGCGTCGGTCCACGGGGACCGGTGTGGCGCTTAACACTAGAACTACCAAAGTGGTCAAAATGACCCATTCGTAATTTTTTACAAAAATTTTATAAATTGACTATGGCATCTCGGAGGCAATTTCCCATGATTTTCTGTTAAAAATGTAGAGAAAGCTTTGTTTCCCTTGCATTGCGTATTTTTTCATATACCGTTCATTATGATTTTTGCGGTAGAAATAAGTATGCTTTAATCGTCGGTAGTTCTAGTGTTAACACTAAACCTACCAAAGCGGTCAAATGACCGTTTCGTAATTTCTTCTCTCTTTTCTTCTTTTGAATATTTTTTTGTGATTTTCCGTAAAATATATGGTCAAAGATTTGTTTCTCTAGCATTGTATATTTTTCANCGCTTGTCTTATTCCCTCCCGAAAAATGCCAAGCGGCGCGATAGCGCTTGTCTTATTCTCCGATTAAAATTGCCAAGGAGCGCTTCTGCGTTGTTCTCTGCTCTTATACGGTAAGTTGTAATTTTTTGAATTCAGTCCGGTTCTGACATCTTTCCGAGCATAAGCACAGATATCAGGGTGTTTAAATAAGATAAAAATATTATTTAAATATTTTGTAACCGTAAAGTCGCGCATCGACAGAAACCGAGTTGTCGCGGTTGTCGGCTTCGCAGCCTAGAGCGCTGCCACTTTTCGAGCGAAACAGAAGAAGCGTAAAATCGCTCCTTGGCACTCAAACGGTTAATTTTAATACTAGAACTACTAAAGTGGTCAAAATGATCCGTTCATAATTTTTTTTATAGAAATTTTATAAATTGACTATGGCATCTCAGGAGGCTATTTTCGGCGATTTTATGTTAAAAATGTAGACAAAGCTTCGTTTACCTTGCATTGCGTATTTTTTTTATATACCTTTCATTGATTTTTTTTTTTTTTTTTTGG
>SMSQ01012347.1:0-19754 GCA_019453375.1 Ctenoplectra terminalis | reverse complement strand
TTTTTTTTTTTTTTTTTTGGTAATAATAAGTATGCTTTAATCGCTGATAGTTCTAGTGTTAAGAATGGATTTTGAGTCGTTTTTATTCCCAACTTTGATTATTTATTTTAAGTGATAATTTTGAGGGGTGTTTTTCGTTTATATTAGAGGTTCGTCTCATTTAACATACATAAGTCAACTAATTTTTTGTTATTTCTTAACTTTGTGTAAATTAAAATTTCTTTCGTACGAACTGAGTTGAATGATTATATTAATTTTGTTTGATCTTTATACGTTTACAGTTTTGAAATTGACAAAGACTTAACTTCAGATCGAATAAAGGATAAAAGCATAAAATTAATAAGATTGAAATATCATAAACATTATTTGAATTTTCTATTCAAATACTGGATTTGACATTTTCCTTACTAGAAAACGATTATGTAAGAAAACATACATTTACTTAAATTTTTATTTTATTCTAAAAAGAATCTCACGCAATGCTCAATACGAATATTCTGTACGCAATTAATCAAGAGCCCACGCGTGAGCAGAAGTGAAAGGTCACTATTGAATATTAAGGATATTACCAAATACATTTAAACCACGTACCGCGATGTAGAAGATACTGTATCCCGGTTATTACTATTAATCATAACTGCTGAGAATTAATGCGGCCACTAAAAACCATGACATTAATGTATATTAGCAACATTAAGATCAAAGTACACTATATCGTCGTTTATGAGTTTCTCGTGGTACTAAACATAAATTTTCACCGATTCAGGCTTGTATTAACAAAGAAAAATACGAAACAACTGTTTTATTTTTGTCAATGTTCAAAGGAACACGATTTATGAATTTATGAATCATTAAAATAGTACGGTGAACCTCCATCAAAAATTTTTGCCTAAAAATATTCTCGTAAATTATCGCGTACTAGTTATCGCAAGTGTCAAATTAATTTAGCTCGGTGAAATGATTTATGACTACTTTGAATTAATCCAAATTATTTAAGTTATTTATTTAAATTATCAATTGATTCATGAAACACGTAACTTAAGGAATTTTTTTTAGAATATGAAACATTATAATTGTAATAATTTAAAAACTTATTAATTAATATTATTGCTATTAATATTATCGCTATTAAATATTACTGTGACTAAAATTTGATTAAAAAAATTTGTTAATATCACTAACTTTCTTTAATGTAAGATTTGACTATTAAAATTACTTAATAAAAATTTGTAATTAAATTTCTTTCAGGCTTTCCGATTTTACTAAAAACACGAAAAATGTTGAAAATTATGTGCGATCCTAATTCAATGACTAAGAACTGTACAGTATCTATCCAATGACGTCATACATATTCACATAGGGTGAATAAAAAAATGTGAAGAAAGAGAAACCACGATTTCCGCGATGAATTGCATTTTCTTGATACTTTTAATCAGTGACACCCGTTATGTAGGCAGCACTGGCAGAACGTTCTGGGATTGGAGAAGAGGGAACAGGGTGTGGAGACAGGTAAAAAAGTGCATGTAGTGTGCCCACGTGTGCCTCGAGCCAGCCGTATAAGTGCATATCACATACACCACATGCCGTGGCGAAGTGGCGCGCATTTTTCCGGGACGAATGCGCACAGGAGCTCGCGTGAAAATGGCCACGAGCTCCTCTGGTGCGCGCTGTAGGATAAATAATTTGCTACGTTGGTAACATAAAATTTTCTTTCTTTCTTTTTTTATTAGTAAGTCTGAAGTTAAGTGTCCATTTAATTTAAGATAGATAATTTGGAACCTTGGTAACATAGATTTAAATTTTCTTTCTNAATTTAATTTAAGATAGATAATTTGGAACCTTGTTAACGTAGATTTAAATTTTCTTTCTTTTTTTTTATTAGTAAGCCTAAAATTAGGTGTCAATTTAATTTAAGATAGATGATTTGGAACCTTGGTAACATAGATTTAAATTTTCTTTCNAGTTAAGTGTCCATTTAATTTAAGATAGATAATTTGGAACCTTGGTAATATAATTTAAATTTTCTTTCTTCTTTTTTTATTAATAAGCCTAAAGTTACGTGTCAATTTAATTTAAGATAGATAATTTGGAACCTTGGTAACATAGATTTAAATTTTCTTTCTTTTTTTTTTATTAATAAGCCTAAAGTTAGGTGCCCATTTAATATAACATAGCAAACTTTCAACATTGATAACAGAGATTTAAATTTTCTTTCTTTTTTTATTAGTAAGCCTGTTAGGTGTCTATTTAATGTAAGATAGATAATTTGCAATTTAACACAGATTTGAATTAATTTTTTTTCTTTCTTTTTTATTAATAAGCCTAAAGCTAATTATCTACTTGAGAGTTTCCGAAGACTAAAATTTAAGAAACATAAATACTTAGATACATTATTCTTAAGACACAAGACACCATCGAAGGTTCTTAACTTACAAGTGAAATCCAAAACCTTTAATTCATAAATGTAACAATTCACGATTAATCACTTTACGACAAAAATAAAAAAAAAAAAAAACTAAGAGTATTTCAACTTGATATAAATTATAATATAATACGAATAATATATAAATGCAATTTCCATCGACAAGTATTTGAAAAAATAATTTCATTAGACCGTCCCACTATAATAATTCGTATTATCGTTCCACGAGATACCTAATTTATACAGCGTCCCCGTTAAAAATTTAATGAACTCCTTTCACACTACCATTATCGTTTCTTTATAATCAGTCTGCTTCAATTTATGTCCCAATTTCTGATAATTTCTCGAACACCACGTTTCTACCTATCGTTACGCTTAGCGTACCTTCTAATCTAACAAGCTTCGCAATTTGTATCCCAGGGTGTTTTGTAACTTTCTATATCTATTTTGTGAAATTGAAAATTAACGCACGCTTTCTCCGAGTTTTAAACACTCGCGTCCAAGATTCGCGCGTGATTATTGCGCCTTTTAACCGAACGATGGACAATATCGACGAGTATTAATGAAATTTCTCTCGACTTTCGCCCGATAATTTTTAAGCTACCTCGCCTTTTAACCATTATCATTAACTCAAAGTCGAGAGACGTTTTAGATTGCGACGGTAATTACCATTTTTTGCGTACCGACTAGGTGTAAACCTTGTGCTTCTTCGCATTCGGGCATCTAATATCCGTTTTTTAAAAATGAACATTATTTATAAGGCAAAAAATTTCTGAAGCTTTGATCACATTAAATCTGTCGACCCATTCATGGAAAACCATTCAAACCTGAATCTTAATTAATGCAAAAGATTTAAATGCTTGGTCTGATTGATAGTTGAAGAAAGAAGAAGATAAACTAGAAATAAAGCTTGATTTACGGAAAAAAAGAAAAATGTTAATCTTGATTTATGCAAAAGATTTAAATGCTTGTACCGATTGATGTTCAAGGAAATAAAAAGATAAACTATAAATGAATAGACTTTGTAAATTATTGTGAAACATAACATATAACTTATTTTTTAAAGTACCTTTCTAACTTTACAATGACATATTATGTCTTAACACGTTCGCGGACGTGAATGCTATAGCATTCATTTTCACGATGATGCAGAATGACATGAATGCTATAGCATTCAAATCTTGAAGTCAATTATTTTGAATTTAATTTTATATAACCTTATGATGTGTATTGTCGTGGATGCTATAGCATTCATTGTATATAACGATTAAAATATGATAATTTGACTGCCCTTGTAAAATGTGTTTAATCAAATTTCGGATATCACAACCAATTTAAAAAAAATCACTGTCAATCTTTGCACCTCGCTGAAACTTTTACTGTCCGCGAACGTGTTAATAAAGATCATATTAAAGAAATTATTTAATAAGGAAAAAATTATTTAAACAATTTTTTGCAACACAAGAATAATAAAAACGCACATAGAGAAAAACTTATGGATTCTTTAATAACATTCAAGTATTATTACCCGATTTATTGTAATAAGATATAAAAATTAAGAAATACGGACTAGGTTAATTGTAACATTAATACAATTTCATTCAATAAAAACAACCACTAGTACACCTGATTTCTATCACGCAAAATACCACCCAATTCAAATACAAAATAACAAAACACACATTCACGCCAAAACAAGATTACCGAAATCTTCTCGCCTATTATTAATTTTCCCCCGAACAAAAAACAAAACCAAACACTTCTACCAATACAATAATCACGATATTCACAAATAAAAGTTCTTTTAAACCCTTTCAAAACCTTTATCTTCGCCGATCAAACAAATCCAGCTACCTAGCAGACCAAAAATTCCTCTCGCTTCAACCCATCTCTCCCGACGAAACGTCAAAGCCGTCACAAAAGTCTGTTCGGGTCGCACCGTGCGACCAAAACTCCGAACAAAAACCGACCGGACAAATCAAAAGAGCTATGTACCTTCATTCTAATCCGTCCCTTCGCCCAAATCCCGCAAGCGACGTCGAAGCTGCCTCCACGTCTCTTCATCCGTCTTAGCACCCTTTCCTCGCGGTTCATCGTCGCCAAAGAAAACACCGATCCACCCTCGGCGCAACTTCTCCTCGGCAAGGAATCACGACAGCGCATCGAACCGACGACGAACGACAAACCCGATCGTTCCCGCGAACCCGTTCGATCGTCACGATTCCATGGAAACTCGGCAGCACGTAACGCAACTGGACAGAGGCAACGATTAAGCGGCATCGAATTACAAAGAGGGATGGGCAGCAGCACCCACGTCTTCTTTGAGAAAACGCAGCCAGCCAGAACGAAGCCAGACACTGTGCACCGGCTAACTGGCTTCCTCCTCGACTCGGCTTTTCATTCATACGAACCGAAAACTTCGTTCCACGCCCCCACCAGCCAGCCCTGAACCTCGACTCCCCCGTTTCCTCCAGAAATAGATGCACCAGGATGTCGCCTCGAACACCGGAAACGCACGCTTCCCGTCGGTACCAGCTTCCCGTCGCGCGTTCATCTCGTCTCTTTTTTTTTCCGCGCTCTCGTTTCTTTTTCTTTTTATTTCTTTTTTCCCTTCCGCGTGTTGTCGCTCTTTTTTTCCCGTTTCCCATGGAAAGAAAAAAGGAATCCACCCACTGGCCTTGTTCCGCGGAGAAATATCTGTGATTAGTGAACGGTGAGCAAAGTTTGTAGCTAACGTTTGTAATTCGAGTCTGCGGGCCGAGACACCTAAGCGGCTGTTCACCTATTTCAAGGTAACGGTGCGAGATCATAGGTGACGCGAGATGCATTACAGTTATGGCTGGACGCACGCTGGACTTTATTCCGGCCGACGTTTAGACATGCCATCGAAGCAACCGGGTGCGTACGCTGGCAGCACGCGTGAAAAATCCGCCTAGGGTGCGACGGGATGGCCGCGTGTACATGCACCGAGGTACACCGTAAAATATGAAATACGACGGGTTGGTAGTTGAGCGGAGAGCGTTCCTCGAGCAGAAGTCATGAGATAGTTATTAACTAACGAGACGTTAAGATTCTAGGATGAAATTAATGGGTGCCGATGGATTTTGTACAGGATGTTTCAGGCGTCGTGGTGTTAACCGACGAGGAGATAATTTTGTGCGAAAGAAAAACGGAAAGATATCATTATGTTACCTTGAAGTATTTATAAGATATAATATAGCAATAAAAAATTTTTTAAATTGTACCGTATATTATCGTTATATTAATTTCTAATATTTACTGTAATTAGTGTATTAATCTGTGATTCGTTGTTACAAGGCAAGATATTAAGCTGAGAAGCCTTTCAAATTTTTGCTTGCTTAAATCACCCTGATTATTATTATATCTACAGATTCGGACATGTTACTTTTCCTTTTTATTCATTTTTATATCATTTTCTATCGTATTTATTCATTTTTAGATTCTCTTTCTAATATTTAAAGAATAGTTATAATTATTATTACATCGATTTCAATTCCGTTATACTTTAAGGTATCAAAATGATTTCTTCCAGCGTACCGCTGGCCATTTTACGCAGAACCGCCGCCATGTTGTTATTAAGGCCGACTTCAAGAGCCCTAATCTATGTCATTCGTTTGCGAAATATATGAATACCTTTTTATTAAATTTTATTCAGCGCGAATAAATTTCTAGAAACAAGCATTTCAAGAAACAAGCTACTTAATCGATTAATTAAACACAATAAATAACCTTCCAATTATTCGAACCAATTTACATAAGTACGCGAAAAAAGCAAACTCTTCCTCAAGGTTCGTCCATGAATTGGCATATTCGTCGAGGGGAGCCGTTCCTGAATGGTTCGATCGACGAGCAAACGCGAAGGCTCATCGAACGGCGTGTTAGCGGCAATATTTTTACCGAGAACATTCTCGGATACAGAGTTAACCTTGCCATCCTCCGGCTACAAATGGAGGTGCAAGAGGTTAAGCGCGGCGCGCGTATCGCTGCACGCGTTTGCACACTCCTGTGGAGCTCTGTTAAAACCAGCGAGAGTAACCTCACCGTAAAATGTGGGTGATTGGGTCTCCGATCTTCGAACGTTCGTCGAGAAGAAGAAAAAAACGTTGCGCGAGAAGACCGCGATAGTCGTTTATTGGTGAAACCTATGGCCCGAGCCTGAAACGTTCCGTTAGTCGTCGGCCATTGTTTCCTGCTGTTGCTGATTTTTGTACGCGATACTTTTGATACGGGTGAATAAAAATACTAACTGGAACGCGTCCAGATATTTTTAACGCGATATCCCTGCAACGTGGACCATCGGTGACTCGCGATGGTCCGCAGAAGTAAAACTTTCGTTAGACAATGTTATTGGAGATAAATGCGAGAAGAAATTAAAGTATCAAGAATTTGTCACGGTTGGTACTTTTTTTTTTTTTTTATTAAGAGTTTATATTAGAATGGTCACATTAACATTCAAGTCATTAGTGACTACTAAACGATACATGAATGGCTATTACAATGTTGCAATCTAATTGAACACTGAAACGTAAATTTTTTACACGAGTATAATGTTCCATTTGGGGTTTCGACTGGGTCATTTCTTAGAAACTTCTTGATGGAATTAAAATTGCTAATAAGAAATTTGTCTTAATTGTTTTAATTTGTCTATTTTATTCCTTGCGAATGTTAACACATTGCATGCGGGTATATTTTGCCGCGGACTTGCGCGTGTAGCGGGCGTTTTTTCCTAAATTTCGCGGGAGTTTGATCATTCAGTAAATCTACATTCAGTAAAGATACCTACTTCGTTTTTCTGAACGAAACTTTTTTTTATTTTGCTCTATGATTATTTAAGAAAAAAAATAACACCGTACATACTTACAATGCCCATCGTATTTATACGGCTTTTCAGCACAAATCTACTAAATACGTACTTTTACCTGACAGACTGCAAAAAACGTAAAAGTACGTTGCCCGCATGCGAAGTGTTAATATGATGTAATATCTTTGGAATACAAATGTAACCATGTATTAATACATAAAGGATCCTGGAAAAAATAAATAACTGTGTCTAAAATATGAATCTCTCTAATTAACAGATTATATGGTTACTTCATTTTTTTTCCATCATCAGAAAGGATAAAGAGAATATCGACATAACGCTAGAACTACCAAAGTGGTCAAAATGACCCATTCGTAATTTTTTATAGAANCTTTTTTTTTTTTTTTATTAAGAGTTTATATTAGAATGGTCACATTAACATTCAAGTCATTAGTGACCACTAAACGATACATGAATGGCTATTACAATGTTGCAATCTAATTGAACACTGAAACGTAAATTTTTTACACGAGTATAATGTTCCATTTGGGGTTTCGACTGGGTCATTTCTTAGAAACTTCTTGATGGAATTAAAAACTGCTAATAAGAAATTTGTCTTAATTGTTTTAATTTGTCTATTTTATTCCTTGCGAATGTTAACACATTGCATGCGGGTATATTTTGCCGCGGACTTGCGCGTGTAGCGGGCGTTTTTTCCTAAATTTCGCGGGAGTTTGATCATTCAGTAAAATCGCAGTAAATCGATACCTACTTCGTTTTTCTGAACGAAACTTTTTTTTATTTTGCTCTATGATTATTTAAGAAAACAAATAACACCGTACATACTTACAATGCCCATCGTATTTATACGGCTTTTCAGCACAAATCTACTAAATACGTACTTTTACCTGACAGACTGCAAAAAACGTAAAAGTACGTTGCCCGCATGCGAAGTGTTAATATGATGTAATATCTTTGGAATACAAATGTAACCATGTATTAATACATAAAGGATCCTGGAAAAAATAAATAACTGTGTCTAAAATATGAATCTCTCTAATTAACAGATTATATGGTTACTTCATTTTTTTTCCATCATCAGAAAGGATAAAAAGAATATCGACATAACGCTAGAACTACCAAAGTGGTCAAAATGACCCATTCGTAATTTTTTATAGAACCTTTATAAATTAACTACGGTGCCTTTAGGCAGATTTTCCGCGATTTTCTATTAAAAATATGGATAAACTTTTGTCTGAATTGCATTACATATTATTTTATATACATTCTACTTTGATTTCTTCGGTAGAAATAAGTGTACCTTAATCGTCGATAGTTCTAGTGTTAACGTGTTGTGCAATTTATCAATGCTTTGTATAATAAATGGTAGAAGTATGAATATCGCGATTGCAGCGGCCATTTTTACGGAAGCGTTCTATGATAGGAAGGTTAAGATTTTTAGTGATAATATTTTGTTGATCAATGGCTGTTCAGGATTCCAGAGATTTCTCTGTAGGTGTCATGGAATAGAAGAAAATTGAAAGGGTTTATATAAACTATTTTTGCCGAAGGTACGACGGAAGTAGCCTCGTCATCTGATTGACTTTCACAACTTGCAATCCGCGGGAACGTGAATGATCGCTGCGATTGATGAACACGTGTAATAAAACTTGTTTTCAAATACTGTTGTATTTCATTAGTATCCATTGTGTATTGTTTGCTAAAAATATGATGTTTCTAGCAGGATTTGACGAGATTACTTGAATCATTTCGGTTGAAACTTGTATAAGTAAAACAATAATAGTACCCGTATAATTATCTAATCCATACAATTGAATTAAAATTCTTATCCCAACATCAATATTTTAATTTATTCTTAGCAATTTTTAAAACTCCAGTCTCAAAATTAATTGAAGAAAAATCAGTTTTAAAATAAATCTCTTTAAAACCTTTCTTTCACTTTCAATATTTTTTTTTCTCACTTTCCTTATTCTGAACTATCCCGTTAACAACTTTTTCTAGAACAACGATTATTAAAATTTATTTTCCGAACGTCGCTCAAAGAATTCTTGAAATTTATTAACCTGCTTAAACCTGCCAAAACTTAGCTTATTATTTCCATACTAATAAATTTTTCCGCTCTGCACAAGCTATTAACATTCTAAACCTTGCAATGATTAATAACCAGACTATATTTCTACGCACGTATGTAAAATTTAAAAGTGCAAAATTGTACAAAATCCGAACAAGGTAAAAAAGATATATAAAACAATGTCCCACCGAAGTTCAACTCTTAAGATATTAATTTACATAAGAATCCGTAGTCCACCGATAACTTTGTAGTTAACGCAACTTAAAATAAACAAATACCGAAGCTCCTCGTACTATCTCTCCACAATGCATAAACAATTCTCCCATCGCCTCCGCTTTCTTCCATATTTGCCTGAAGAAAAAAAAGGTGCAACCCTACGGCGCCCGATGACGAATCCAGAAAATGCGTCTCTCCTTTCGCGAATTCGAAGAACCGGTTCCATTTTATTGCTCGATATACCGTCCAATGTTAACATACAGTTACTGCATCCAGCGTGTAACCTGGAGGATCGCAGCGACGATGACTCGATGATTCGTCGTCGTCCAAACGATCCAACGAGCGAATGAAATCGGTGCCACGATATTTCGGTCGACGCTTCTCTTTCTTCGTTTTAATTTCTTATCTGCGTGTCGTTTCTTCTTTTTCTTTTTTTTTTCTTTCTTTTCTCGTCTCTTTCGACCACCGCCCCGTAGAAAGTAAAACTATGGAGCCTCGAGCGTCCTCGAACATGCTCGTCGCCTGACACAGATTCGCGATTTCGAGCATCGCCTGGCCTTCCTCGACGAATCTCTTTTCGAAAGGATTTCGATGGGCCACGGCCGGCGATTTGACTGGCGTAGAAAGCGGATTTGTTAAGATCGTGGCAGGTCTCTCCCTGTCGGGAAGTTATGTTCTTTGCATCGAGTTTAAATGACACGCGAAAAATGTTGTTTCGGACGGGTCGAATGTTTGGGTGGATGCAGATAGGTGTGGGTTGTTATCGAAGAAAGAGGAATTCGTGAAACGTATGTTGACATAATCGAGGGATCCAGAGCTCAATTTTTATGTAGATTAATGAAATATGCGAGCGGAACTATTCCACGGATAAAAATAGTAATAATTGGTACTTAATTCAAAGGAAGCTTGTTTTCTTAGAGAGTAAAGGTAGAATGTGATTTTTTTTCACGAACTAGGTATGTTGTTTCATTTTGTTCTGTAGTTGAATAAAGAAAGACGAAGGGGATGGAGGATAAATTTTATCTATTCAATTTGGTAAAGAATGCGGAAAAATAATTTAAAAAAAGGACACACCTTTTTATGTAGAAAAATCGAGTTAAAATTGGAGATTCTCTTATGGTTTAAAGGTACGTCGGAGATTCCCAGAAAATTCGAAGACGATTCGTTGAATTATTTAAACCTCGTGAAACGTGAAAAATAAGTAAAAAACAGGAGAAACTTTTCCTATAATACGAATTACAAATTAAACGCGATATCGTATTTTTCGGATTTAAATTCAGGATGCATTCTTCCGAAAATAATAATATTTATAACGTCACAATTTTCATCCTCAAAAACAACAATATTCACAACATCACAATTTTCATCCTCAAACACATTGAATCATAAAATATTAACCATCAACCTGTTAAATCTAATGAAAATAAATGTATTACACCAAGTGATAAAATAATCAGGTAAACTAAAATGCAAAGAAAAAAATCGATTTAAAGTTGCATTATTAATCGAACAACCTCCTCAAATTCATTCCACTAAAAATTAACCAATATATACAAATGCAGATAATAAATTTCTAATCACTGTAGCTCCTCAAAATGATATTTGACCTCAGTCAAGAACAAAACCTAAAAAAGCTGTAGCTACACACAACAATATAACTGTTGCTCCAATTATTCACATTTTAATTAATTTAAAAGAATTATAATAAACATTTCGTGCCACGTATGTAAAAACAAAACTATAATAAAATCAGGAACAAAAGTGAAACATCGGTCCAAAAAAAAGAAAGCCATTCACAAAATCGAGTTTTTCAACTCCCTGCAAAGTACACGTTCCTCTATCCGTATTTGTCCATTTGTTACACATATTCCACACCATATTAATACGAAACGCTCTCCAACCTTTTCCATACCAACATACATCACACGCGAATTCCTTTCAAGAATACTTTTCTCAGATATTCAACGCCAGCTTCCACGTATCTCTGGATATTAACCGGCCGAAGCTATTTTCAATAACTTCCTAGCCAGCGTAGAAATACGAGACTTCAAAGGGTAACCTTCTCCGTGTTAAATCGCAATGGTCGCTGAGGAAGAACGCAAGTACGCGACTCTTAATTCCCCTTACTTTACAAGCACGCGAAGTTTCGCAGAAATCGAACACTCGGTGGACGTTCCTCGTTAGTAAGCCAGCACAGTGGCAACAGAATGTTTGTGCAATCGTTCGGAGTAGTCGGCGATAATTACAACTTTTTTTTTTTTCTTTCCCCCGGTGTGCCGGTTCCAGGCTAAGTATGAGGCGTTGAATGAACGCTGGCGAACGTATTCCAGGAACGCGGAGCGTTTTTTCGGTAGAGGAACGTAAATGTGTAACAAACAAGCCGACAAGATCGCAGGCATTATCCTTAACCGCTGGGAATTTTCATCAACAGCCCTACATTCCGACTTAAACGAACCAAATCTAATGCGATCATTCGCCCCAATGAGAATCGTGCCACGACTAGAAGGCACGAGCTGTCCTTGTATCCAACCAGCTTATCCCATCGTCGAGATTATTTATCGTAGGATACCGGGAATAAAATCGAGTATTTCCGTGAGACCATATTATTAATTGAAAGAGTAAATTTCATAGAGAACAGAAATTATGAGGATACTTTTTTTTATTTGTATCCGTGGAGGATCGCTTGGAAATATAGAAACATTTATTTTTAATGTAATTAAGATTGCAGACGATTATTTGTTACTGTTCTAGTTAAGTATCTGTGGCAGAATGATACGATAAGTGATTTTTCTTAGCAGACTATTTAATATAATAAGCGATGGTAAAATTGGAGTCCATTAGATGTTTTAAAATATTTTAAAATATTTTTTAATGAAACTGTTTTGTTTGATTAACAAATTTTTTATATACAATTCCTGAGCTATAGGTTAAAATTATGTGCTTAATTTTAACTGAATAATTTAATTTTGTAAACTATTTATGTTACACGAAGATGATGAATATTTTTGGATTTATTGATTTCTTGTTGATTTAATACAAAATAAGTATTGTTATAAATTGTCAAAATGTGTGAATAGTAATGAGCGACAGCGTTATATCTTACAATTAGTAGGGAAGAGTTGGAAACTTGTGTCTTTTGGAATAGCGAAAAAAAGATTAGAGATACATTATAATTCCTCTATTTAAGTATGAAAATAATGGAAGTGGAATTTTCTTTTGTTACTGTGTTAACAGTACGAGGATGAAAAATGGGTGTCCTTTAAATTTACCAAGGAAGAAAGGAATTTTACAAGAATGGAAAAGGGTTTTATAATTCTGAATAATAACTGTTTCTTCGACTTACTGGACGAAAGGATTTATTACCCTTTGCTAGGGGTAGGTGTTTCCAAGGTAAGCTTGGAAAGGTAATTACTGTCCTGCTATAAGGAAAAGCTTCTGAATTTCTTGTAAAAGTAGACTACCGTTTTAATTTTGGACAATTGAAACCTAATCAATTATACAATTCTTGTTTCTCTGGTTACATATATACAAGAAATAGAATTATATGACTTTTATATAAATGGAAACATTTACGAACTTCTTCAATCTTTTGCCTCCCAATTTCTGTTGCTACTTATGTATATTAAGCTATTTTTATAAATAATTTGTGTTTAACGAGAAAGTCAAAGCTAAAATTGAATTTCGCTACAAATACAATCTACCACTATCCAACCTGTATCACAATCGATTCCACAAACTACGACTCGTTACTATAAAACAAGAGTTTAATAAAAAAAAGCCTTTCAAATTTTTTGCTCGCATAAAAAACCAACAATTAACCTAATCATTATTCGTACACAAATTTAAAAATGACGCTCTTACATCAATATAATAAAAGGAACATCTTTCCAACACGTGTTACCAAAAAGCACGCAATATTTAAAAAATAATGGTCGATGTCATTTACTCAACAAAGTAAAAAAAGCCATCCCACTGAATTTCACAGTAAAAACAATATACTAATAATAATCCACCAACAACCTCTGTATTAAAAAAAAAACGTCCCCGACAAGACGTACAATTTTATCTCCATCCGAATTCCTCTGCGGAATATAAAAATTTCATTTGGTTGGTAATACGAAACACTGCAACACTCGCACGTCTCAGCGCATAACATTTTAGCCAACTGTTCGATTTCCTATATAATTCCTTTCATACGTGTCCCATAAAAATTTTCGCCGTGAAATCACCCTTTCATCCGTTGCTCGGAGATCCGAAGCGAAGCGACCCCGACTCCGAGTCGACGGTGTCCATCGGATACTCCATTTCCATGGAATAATACATGCAAACTGCGTATAAATTTCTCTCGGAGAAGAAGAGGCGTTAGAAAGGGAAGGAGCGTGGCGAGGAGCCAGCGCTATCACTGGCCATTGAAACAAATCAAGCTGAATAGAGGCCCGTTTACAACGATGAAAATTCTCCTCGTTATACTCTATTCGAAGTCCCTGATACCGGCGCACCGATGTCTTTATATCGAATAACTGAATGCCGCCTTCTTGCGTTTCCTACGAGCGTGCTCGAGGTCTAGGATGCTGAACGGAGACGTCGTGGAGATTACGCTGAAGAAAGGGAAAGAGAGCCGGTTAGGCTTTTCAGGATACGCGAAACGCGGCGGATTTATGCAAACTCACGGACCAGGATACGCTTGTTTCGCATTCACCTTGTCTCGAGAACTCGACGAACGAACAATGTTTGTTCGAACGTGGGAGAATCGCGGAAATTGTAGGCGAGACGTGCTCGGCCTGCTAGAATTAACGCGGCCGGTGCGAACTTGTACGCACGCATGTAAAATATTACGCAGCCACGAGATCGTCCTGGCGATTCATTGTTGGGTATCCTGGTAACGGGTTGCACAGACTCGTTTCGAGATCCGAGAAACCGGAAGCCTTCGCGGGAAACCGATAGCGACGTAAATTAATTTTATAATTGATCCTCTATAGCCCGAATTTTGTCTGCTCTAGAAAAAATTACGATTGCTTACAGTTCTTCAGTTAGATTTTAAAATTTTTAAAGTTGCTTTCGAATAATTGCTACAGATGGATCGTGGTGTAAAAAATACGATTGCTTACAGTTTTTCACTTACATTTGAAAATTTTTTTAATTGCTTTCGAATAATTGCTTCAGATGGATCGTGGTGTAAAAATTACGATTGCTTGCAGTTTTTCACTTACATTTGAAAATTTTTAAACTTGCTTTCGAATAATTGCTATAAATGGATCGTGGTGTAAAAATTACGATTGCTTGCAGTTTTTCACTTACATTAAAAAATTTTTTTAATTGCTTTGGAATAATTGCTATAAATGGATCGTAGTGTAAAAATTACGATTGCTTACAGTTTTTCACTTACATTTGAAAATTTTTAAACTTGCTTTCGAATAATTGCTATAAATGGATCGTGGTGTCAAAATTACGATTGCTTGCAGTTTTTCACTTAGATTTGAAAATTTTTAAACTTGCTTTCGAATAATTGCTACAGATGGATCGTGGTGAAAAATTACGATTGCTTGCAGTTTTTCACTTACATTTAAAAATTTTTTAACTTGNGAGACGTGCTCGGCCTGCTAGAATTAACGCGGCCGGTGCGAACTTGTACGCACGCATGTAAAATATTACGCAGCCACGAGATCGTCCTGGCGATTCATTGTTGGGTATCCTGGTAACGGGTTGCACAGACTCGTTTCGAGATCCGAGAAACCGGAAGCCTTCGCGGGAAACCGATAGCGACGTAAAGTAATTTTATAATTGATCCTCTATAGCCCGAATTTTGTCTGCTCTAGAAAAAATTACGATTGCTTACAGTTTTTCAGTTAGATTTAAAAATTTTTAGAGTTGCTTTGGAATAATTGCTTCAGATGGATCGTGGTGTAAAAATTACGATTGCTTGCAGTTTTTCACTTACATTTAAAAATTTTGTAACTTGCTTTCGAATAATTGCTATAGATGAATCGTAGTGTATAAGTGGATCGTGTTGCTACGATAACACAGTGATCGAATTTAATAGAACAGCGGTAACTAGATAAAACAAATTTTCTAAAATATAGATACATTAATTTCTAACTTTTAAGTCGCGCAAAGCCATAGGGGGTTAGTCGGTGCTCCGCTAATTTACAATTCTGAAAATGGTTGGTTGAAACTTGAATCTGACTGTAGGGAATACTCGAGAATACGTTGGATCGATATCCATGCGAACGTTTGAAAATGAAAATAAGAAAAGAAAAAAGAAAAAAGAATGAGCGGTACGGTATGGCGTGGGAGAATCGTAGAAAACGTACGCAAGGTGTGCAGAACCTGCAGGAACGACAAAGAGGAAGGACAATCGACATCTGTTCCATGCCACATTGGAAACCCTAGCCATGAGCTTCCGAAGGGCAGGTTCCCATGACCGATGGGGCAGGTATACAGGAGGTCAGGTGGTCTTTGCTCGGAGACCTTTTTCGAGAGCTTCCAGGTTTTCGCAATTAAGTCGATCGTCAATGGGAAGGACAGCTATTATTGTTCGGTCAGGTACACTGTAAATGTGTTTCCATGGCGTCTGAAATGTAGATTCTAGAAGATTTTGAATTTTGCTTTCAGTTACTGTTCTTACATTATATTTAAATAACTGAAAAGCCCGTTTGATTTTGTGGAATATTTGATGATTATAAATAATAATAATAATAATATAATAATTGTGCAGAGTGTTATTGTTTGAATGGAATAAATGAAGTATTAATTCAATAAATGGTAACTTTTAATCAACATCAGAATTATTCATAGTATGCAAATAAATTTAAATAAATTTGGTGGATCAAATTGAAAGTTTATAAGAATTTTATTTTGAAAAATAAACCATGCAACAAGAGAAAAATAAATTAGATTTCACTTAAACCATTTATACAACTGCAGAACTACCTTATTATTTATTAATCCTAAAATATTACTAATTTCAGACGCTATGTATAATATGTAACAAAGCTGGACTATAAACCAAGAATATGATTTTTAGCAACTATTGTCTTTCGACGCTATACACATAGAAATAAATAAATAAATAAATAATAAAAACTAAAGAAATAAAATAACAGATTACTCGGAATATTTACTTTAAGAAATCAAATAAAATAAAACTAAATCGCACATGCGTTCGTCTATAAATTTCATTTCATTACACGCCTGCAACAATTCTAGCATAGCGCAGAGCTTGTAAAAAACGGTACCGTACACCGAAAACAACAGTACCTTGCCTGCACAGTATAATTCCATCCATTGGTCACGATTTGAATTTTTAATAAACGCGCGAACACCGGCCACCGCGATACAGGTGCATCATCACAATAGAGCCACGCACTAATTACATCCTACTTGAAATCATTAACCCAACTCCCATTGTGCCATTGTGCTCCGCTTTTAACGAACCGAGTTCTCAACTGGTACACATGCACTTTTAAAGCTCGCTAAAAAGAATAACGCACTTAACCAATTAACCAAACGACCTATTACGTATTAACTCAACAAGTGTAAATAATACTAAGAGCGTCGCGTTCTATCGTTACGCTATCGTTAAACGATCAATTCAACTGTTACACAACAAATCGTTACATCGTCGAAACGTGTAATAATAAACGCCCAACTAGAAACGTGCAACGAACCGTCGTTCAAATTTTACTAGTACAAATAATTTATTCACCATCCGTAACATTTATTCGGACAGCGGCAAGCGGTCGCGCGAAAGGAAAGTAAGAATATGCAAATGGGTAATTTTATTTGCAAAATAGTAACTCATATGCATGACACGTGCTCTGCAAGCGTTCCCAACGATTATCTGCCCTTATGGAACAAAGTTTACCCCGGGGTCGTCCTGTAATTACACCGTTTCGCGCTAATGATTACTTTGTGCAAGCGCAATTAAGGAGACGCATTAAAATATGCTCGCGAGTAGAAACGATCAGCGGACCTGTTCGGGTACGTTGCTCCTACCTAAAATGGCACGATGTTACTTTTTAATGGATCGACCCATTATTCGAAATGGTTATTGTTAATTCTAGCCTGCTCGTTGAATTTAGAATGAATCGTGGTGGATGCTCTAATAATTCCAGCAGGTTGGACGGTAACGTTTGAAATTTGAAAAGCGATCATTCATGTAGGACATCTCGAACGCTCTGTCTAATAAATTTAGTACAATTAATTTTAATAACACGATCAACGTGAACTACTAACGCAATACGTATCCTGCGGATAGAAATTGAAATCCGAAAGTAGAAAATAAAAAAAGAAAAAAATCTTTTTTTCTCGTAAATAGATCGTTTCAGCCGCAGCGAATTAAAAAACTAAAAATATTTAATGGCGAAAGCGTTGAATCCAAACGCAACGTACGATGTGTTGTTGGTTAACGCGTTGACCGGCGAAATCACATGTTTTGTTGAAGACGAGATGGCTCGGGGCGCCACATCTGTAGAAAGAAGATTGGATAAAAATGAATCTCTCATTTTTGATCTTCTAATAAAAATTTTTAATCGTTGAACAGTATTTTCAAAGTATTTTATTTGAAAGTATTCTTTAATAGAGATGTCTCTATTCTAAATCTTTATTTAACCCTCTATGGCGACGTGTGACTTAAAAGTTACAAATTAATANTTAATAGAGATGTCTCTATTCTAAATCTTTGTTTAACCCTCTATGGCGCCGTGTCACTTAAGAGTTAGGAATTAATGTACCTATATTTTAAAAAATTTATCTCATTTAGTTATCACTGTAAAATTAAATTTGATTGCTGTATTAGCAATTGTTAGTTTAAGAATTTTCAAATCGATGTGAAAAACTGTAATTAATCGTAACTTTTTCTCTGATGAGCAGACAAAATTCGGGCTATAGAGGGTTAATTTTTACAATTATAAACATTTGAAGCACTCTGGTCACCGATGACCACCATGGTGCTACAAGAAAAACAATCTCCGGTCACATATGACCACCGTGGCAGTCAACGTGTTCTGTGACACCATCGTTGCCGAAAAATCAGCGTGAACTCGAAAAGAATCGTAAAAAAAACCGTCCGACTTCCAGGAAGGCCTTTTCAACGAGTTCGACGCTTATTCTCGTCTTCGCAGCTTTTACCGTTGCTGTAGCTCGAGAGAAACATCTCGCGGATGTTTAAAGGTTCCTTTATTTAGAAATTTGCTTCTGACTGGCGTCAACGCGAACGCGTACAGTTTTCCGCTTTAAGATACATTTTAAAAATATTTTTCTTTGTTCCCGGAACGCGCGTACGAAACGATGTCGCGAAACTGATAACGGGAATCGACTGTACCGCACGATAGAGAGGCAACCATGATAGTGTTCACAGTGGGGAAACGAAATCACTAGTATTTACTCGGAAAAAGCGCATAATTAGAATGTTAGCATGTATTACGATCTTCTTAAAGCACAATTAGTTTGCTCGTTAATTATAAGAGAACAGCGCGACCGAGATTCAACGGATAAAGAGCATGTATTACAGCATCAGAAGAAAGTTAAAGGGGGCCTCGGACTCTTAAATATTTTCGAAATGCATCCACCATGATGCTCCGCGCGTAATTACACGTCTCTTTACTCCGGTTAATTTCATCCTTTATCGTCTAACCGTTGGCGTTATTCATAATTTCTGCTGCTTCTAAGGGGCAGCTTCTGCGCTGATGAGCGTAACGTATTGTGTCATAACGTTAATACCATCGAGAGAGATGCACATAACCACACAGGTGGAAACATAATTTTAAACAGCCTTTAAATGGACTTTCTGGTGCCCGTTAAACTTGATCATGTTCTTCGCAATTATCGAAACTGTGATATTAAACTGATTAAACGAAAATATTGTAATTAGTCATAATTGTTTCTGCGTTTATTTTTCAGTCTAATGATGTGCCATAAACGGTTACGAAAGTAAAAAAAAAAAAAAAAGAAAAAAAAAATACTACAAAAAGAATCATTTCTCTGGATTTAAAAAAGCAAATTCAAGCAAACTTTTTATAATTCCTCAAAATCTCTGAACATAACACGTATCTACACTGAGAAAAATAAAATAAAATAAAATAATCATTCGTCGGCTTTTAAGCAACTTTCTACCTCACCGTGTAACACTATTAATAAACCGTGTATTATATTTACAATTATTGGTAAACCACTGAGTCAAAGTTCAACAAGAACCGCATCCG
>SMSQ01012318.1:39594-76557 GCA_019453375.1 Ctenoplectra terminalis | reverse complement strand
TTTTTTTTTTTTTTTTTTCTTTATTGTATTCTTGTTTCGTTGCTTTTTATTCGAGGGAAGTGAAATTTGTTGCGTTTTTTATATTACACGATGAGATTTGAGTTGAGATTTTAAAAGGTTAAAATGTTCGAATGCAAGGTATCAAATTGAAAAGAAATACTGAATTTCAATACAGTTGGGTTCTTTCGAAATGAATGTATAATTCAGAAAACCGTGGACAGTTTTGAAGTTAAATCAATACGTTGATTAAACGGGAAACTTGTTTCGAATTCATTTTGATTACCAGATCGCAACCAGATGACGAGGTTTCATAAACCGGTAATATCGCTAAATATTAATATTAACCCTCTTATTACCAATGGTGCGTTATGCTCGCACACGGGTGATATTCGATCTAAAATCTATTTATTCATATTACTTATTCGCGCAAAAAGGAATATATATTCGTTCAAACTTTTCATCTACGAGCTGTTTAAAACAAATTAGAGAGAACACAACCTCTAAAATAATACTGTTTCACAGTGTCTTTCGTGAAATAGTAATATTTCATAATGTTTCAAACGATATGTTTTAAAATTCCAAATCGAATTCCAATTGGTGATTTCAATCAAAATTCGATGAAACGCTTCAAATTGCCGCTTAAACGGTAAATGTCGAGTGAACGATGAACCGCGGTGCTTAAAAGTGGTCCACGTTTTACATTAGAATGGCAATTCCGACGTATCGGTTTGGTAAAGGCAGAGGAAAACGTTTTACAGTTCATTTCAGTTGAAATTCGAGTCATGCGTCAATCATACTCTTCGTTGTTTGAGCTAACTGCGCGCTCATTTCGACCGTTTGTTCGCGTATCTCGAATTTGACTAGCGCTAATTTCGACCGAGCAAATTTGTCCCCGGTCTCAACGTAATTAATAAATTATGTGAACGGTACAGTTGGATCCGCAAATCTGCGATCAGTTTGTCGTTCGAGTTCCCGTTACGATGCACCGCGACATTTTTACGCTTCTCCCACGGTCGATGAATTCGCTGTCGGCTTCACTGGGAATTAGTTTACGATGCAAGATAATTCGATAGATTTTCCAATAAATATCTTTCTTCGTAAGAAATGACAAATTTTATTTAGATCTCTATGTAGATAGTAGAAACAATATTTCAGAAAATTATAAAAAAATACGCACATACAAATTTGAAATACACACCTTGCAAAATAGTATTATTATGGTTATCACTTTATACAATTTCACTAGATCAATAGATTATTTTATTTACCTAACGTTATTTATGTATATAAAGAAATTCACACAATTTTGACAGTAATATTTAATACCATAAAATACAACGATCCCAATTTGAAACCTTAAATTCCCTGTAAGAATTANCAGTTCATTTCAGTTGAAATTCGAGTCATGCGTCAATCATACTCTTCGTTGTTTGAGCTAACTGCGCGCTCATTTCGACCGTTTGTTCGCGTATCTCGAATTTGACTAGCGCTAATTTCGACCGAGCAAATTTGTCCCCGGTCTCAACGTAATTAATAAATTATGTGAACGGTACAGTTGGATCCGCAAATCTGCGATCAGTTTGTCGTTCGAGTTCCCGTTACGATGCACCGCGACATTTTTACGCTTCTCCCACGGTCGATGAATTCGCTGTCGGCTTCACTGGGAATTAGTTTACGATGCAAGATAATTCGATAGATTTTCCAATAAATATCTTTCTTCGTAAGAAATGACAAATTTTATTTAGATCTCTATGTAGATAGTAGAAACAATATTTCAGAAAATTATAAAAAAATACGCACATACAAATTTGAAATACACACCTTGCAAAATAGTATTATTATGGTTATCACTTTATACAATTTCACTAGATCAATAGATTATTTTATTTACCTAACGTTATTTATGTATATAAAGAAATTCACACAATTTTGACAGTAATATTTAATACCATAAAATACAACGATCCCAATTTGAAACCTTAAATTTCCTGTAAGAATTATTTTTAAAATAAACAAACCTCGCGTAAACCACGCGAAAGCTCGTATATTGCTAATAGATACACAAATGGTTAAAAACTTTTTCAAACTCTAGTGCCCATTTTTTTTCCCTCCCGAAAGATGACCACACAGAAAGAGATGAACCGCGGAATGACTTGGCTTGAAGTTTCAAAAAACCTCTCGTCGCTTTTCTTCCTATTCCCCAGGGCTGACTGAAAACACTCCACCCATTCACTTAACGCGTACAATATAATTAAAAAAAAAGTTTTATTTTCGTACTAATGACGGGGCCACAGTATCGTATAATCATGGGACGAGGGATGTCGCTTTCACTCGTCAGAAACGCGTCGAGGGTCGCTTTCATTCCTTTCTGCACGCCACTATCAGTATCTTTTCTTAACCGATGAAAAAGAGAGAATTTCATTCACGTCGAACTCTCATTCGGCTCTCCCTTCCCTTTCATCGATACTCGTTTCCGAGACGGGTACGTGCATCGTTTGCGTTACACGTGTTCGCATGTATGCGATACGAAACGCGAGATTAATGCAATCGTACGTCACCGACCGGGGGTTTTATTCGTCGCGTCTCGTCGTTGGAAGTATGTCAGTGTGAAATATTCGTGCCATTCGTTTCCGCGACATCCGACTCATTATCCACGGTCGAAGAACGGGAGAAAAAGGGTCGTACGACACGCGTCGTGGTCGCGGCGCGTTTCATTCACGCCTTTAAACACCGGCCTGTGTAATAACACCACCGGCGGACGCGTGTGATCACGATTAAAGGGATAATAACACCTCGGTTCCTGACGCGCTGCTTTTCTGTCTTCTTTTAATTGTTTTTTCGCTTTTTTTTTCTTTATTTTTAAGTGCTTCTTTTTGTTGCTGGTGTAGTTGAAGAGTTGGAGAGACACGTGGAGATATTTATTTTTTTCTTTCGCTCGTATGAACGATTGATGGTTTATATTTTAGGAAAGAAATGTACTATTTTTTATCTTGTTCCGTGCTTCTTTCTCGAGCAAGGTTCATGCTTTATGTTTTAGCAAAATCATAAATTTTTCGTCTTTCTCCCTCATTTTTTCTTTTTTTTTTTTGTGTACGAAAAAGATTTATGTCGTACTTTTAAAAAAGTGTATCATTTTTCTCTTTCTTCCCTTTATCCCTTCAGCACGGCTGTTGGTTTACGTTTCATAGTTTAATCATGTTCCAGTCGTGTTTCATATTTTTCGAAAGAGTTTTCTAATCTCGAAACGTATGCAAGGAAATTAATATTTAATGTGTAGAATTTCCGTACAATTTAAATCTTTGAAAGAAATTACTTTGTACTTTACATCAACCTCGTTTCATAGGAGTTAAAAATGAAACGAATTAAATGTCCTAAAGATCGAGTAGAAAAATTGAAGGGTACGTAAAAATAAATGAAAACACGAGCTTGTACAGCTGCGAGAAGATAAAAATCTTTATGGAGACGTTCGGAATTCCCATTGGAAACGAAGATTTCACCGTCGAATTCCTTGGTTTCCGACGATTTTGGACCGTTTGGCCCACGGCGTTCGTTTCCAGGCGGAATCTCGTTTACACCGGCGGATCTAATCGGCCGCGAAATTTCTTTCTCCCGCAGCAATCTCGTGGCCCACCCCTTTGTAACCGGTGGCTCGAACGTACCACCGCTTCGTTTGATACCGTTTATAACGCGGCACTTATTGGCGCTGAAGGCGTCGTCGATCGAACTCGAGGAGAGGCGGCTCGTCGGCCGGAAACGCGTTAAACTGCGCCATTGGCGACGCACGTTCCGGAAAAGGAGCACGCCTTGCCTTCCTGCCGATTGAAAATTGCCCCTATCGTGATACAGCCTGTAGGCACCCCTTGTACCAGAATTTCTTAGACCTCTGCATATTTTTCGTTCCACGCGAATTGCTACCAATCGTTATTTGTCCTTCGTGACTATTGGATCAGTTAAATGGAAGGGTTTAGGTTAAATGTCCCGTTGTATTGGATAGGGTTTGAAAACCTATTCCGTGTTGAATGACTCGAGATGGTTCTGTGTTAATTAATTGTTTTCGATTACGATAAAATACCGAAGCTTAATGTTGTGTAACATGTCATGTTAAGCGAATTGAAAGTGTCAATTATAATTGTAATAAAAATGTAACGGTTTCGTATAGAACATCGCGTTAGGAGATGCTCTAAACTGTAACCAATAATGTATAACAATACCATATCTGTAGCTGCAACACGTGCGCCAGAGAGAATCTAAGGGGAAACGGACAGTCATCGTCAGACATTCCAATAAGTATCAATAAGAACTACAAATGTACACAACTGTTTCTGTTACATTTTACCGAAATTGTTTTAAAAACTAGATCAAGTGATAACTACCTTTAATTATTAAACAAAAAACTATGTAAAAAAAAAAAATCTTCCGAAAAGTAAATCATGATAGAATAGTGGAATGTCAGAACATTCGTACCCTATAAAAAAAATTGTATTCCAAGAATATAGTCTTGTATTCTCGATTGAATTGAACAAGTATCGCGAAGAAATGTAACAAAACGAAGCTCGTTCCCATTATGCTCATTTGGGCATTCATTTCAATGAATGCTCCATTTTCAGCGTTGCACATAAAACGTCCTACGCGCGGCCACAACGGAACCTGCGTTCCCTTTAAATCCACTTAATTCTTCGTTTTCTTTCCTGTCTGAGATTCCATCTTTCAACGACCATCCAGCGTTTTCCACTTCTTCTCGAGACGTTGCTCAGAGCCCCGCAGGTTCGCTGGTAACGAGCCCTCTACGAAAAAGGGACCGCGAGTCTCACGATAAGGCAAACTTTCGTTGACGTTTCGGGCGATAACGCGCTGCGAGAACGGTTCCCAGAGAACGGACGCTTATCGTTCCTCCCCCACGACTTCGCGCCGCTGTTTTGCGGCTTTCCCTTATCGGAACCGATCTCTCGCCTCCACGGTTCAATTAACCGCGATGTTATACGACCTGTCGCACGCTTCTTTTCGACCCGCGAAACTTTCGAACGGTTCACCGTTCAATTTTTCAGCGTTTATCTCGTCGCTAGAAAAATTTCACGTGGAATCGCGGAATCGGAGAATCGTGGCGGAGTTGAAAGTTTATTAGGTCAGTGTTCTGCGGTGGTCACAGAGCTGATACTTTGTCAGAATTTTGCCTGTGTATAGTTGAACTATCTGTGTATCGCGTTTGTGTCTAAATACGTAAATAAAAAATAGTATAATTGAGACGACGAAATTGTGTGGATCAGTGGTCATTTTATTTTAAAGCTTAATTATAAGTTTTTACAAATCCTAAGATATGTATAACAC
This sequence comes from Ctenoplectra terminalis, assembly GCA_019453375.1. NCBI lineage: Eukaryota > Metazoa > Arthropoda > Insecta > Hymenoptera > Apidae > Ctenoplectra > Ctenoplectra terminalis. The sequence continues at coordinate 71,232 of SMSQ01012318.1, read as the reverse complement.
TGACAACTATGTCGCCTTATAAAAAATAGATTTAGATACATTTAAATAGATTTAAATAGATTAAATTTAATTTCAGATTTGTATAATAATTGGGTAGTTTTAACGATAAAATATAGATCTCCGACAGACTAGATAACACACCCGTTCCATTCCAAACTAAAAACAACTTCCGCAAACACCAGCTTAACTTAAACCACAACTTATAGAAAATAGATTGATTTCCTACTCCCGCCGTTTATCTTCTACTTAAGACGTTCTCCAGCTGAAATCCCGGTTAAACATCGCGCAGCCATCGAAAGCAGTCTGTCATATCACTCTCTCACGCGCAGTCCAAACAAACCCCGAAGCTGATTCCTCGTCGTTTCCCGCTGGTATTTAGCTTCTCGCTCTTTCGGCCAATATTTATCCCCCGTCCATCTTTGCATTGTTACGTCGTCGTGTTCGTGGGGAATAGAAACACGGATGGAAGCAAACGAAAAGTTAGAGGTACAGGGGCAAAGTAAACTGCGCGAAGACGATCCACCAAGACGTAACCGCAGGCAGACGGACGGACAACAGACGAATAGAAAAAAGGAAATGAAAAAAGGGGGAAAGAATGGACAGACTGGAGGCACGAGAACGCGTAAGAAAAAAAGAGAAGGAAATGAACTAAGGAACGAGGAACGGCTATAATCGCGAAAGGAAAAAGAAAAGAGAAGGGGAAAACATGGAGACTGTCGAGATACACGCGGAAAAGGGGAAAGGATGGGACAGGGAGCAAGGCTGAGCGACTGAAAGTTGGCAAGTCGGATAATGGCGAAGTTATGGCTGCAACTCGAGCCTCCACCCTTATATACAGTGTACGACAACGCTAACGATGCTTTAAGTCGTGACTGTAGCCTGTCGGGTCTTCCGTATCGACGATCTTACTCCGCCAGAATTTTCTCCGTTTCACTGTTTATATCCGCCAGTGGAGCCTCTTTAGTGAGTTTCACCGATGGAGAAGAGAGTGGACACTCGAGATGTTTAATTTGACTTCTTTCTCTTGAGATTTCTCTCTTTTTTTTTCTTTTTCTTTTCTTTTTTCTTCTTTCTTTTGTGGATTGAAGACGAAGAGGGAATAGTAACAGAGACGTTGCGAATGATAACGAGACGGAAGGGAGTATTGAAACATTTCAGAAGTTTAATTAAACATTAATTAATGTAATGAAGTTTGAAAAAGTATAAAATACAGCGCAGGAGAATCTTTCAAACGACACGCGAATGTGTAAATTAAATATTTGTAATTGATGTATTGGATATGAATAACGTGTTAATTTTGCTTTGATACGTGGTTTGAAAATAACGAAATAAAATAATCGAAGCTGCGAGATACTTTGTAGCGCGTTCGAATAATTTTGAGAAATTTTTTCGCGTCCTCGCGATTACTCCTTGGTTCTTGGAGCATGCGAACATAATTTTGGAATATAAATAATTCTAGGAACGCAAAGTTCCTTTTTCTTTGTACGTTTAAAAAATTTTTAATAAGGAACAGCTTGTAAAGATCACTTGACATGTCTTTCGCCTCGGAAGTGGCCAGGATCGCTTTGCCTACGATATTTTTCGAGCGATCGCATCTGCTTTTCTAAACGCGGAAGCCTTCCCCTTTATGCCAGGATGCCATTATAAGGAGTAAAAGCTTCTGTATGCGTTGTTCGCGATCAAGAGGATAACCGGTCAATCCCTTTTACCTTTTGAAAAATATCTCCGTGAAAGTATTAGTGTCCTCTCTGACCCGTAGATGAAACATTCTACAGGGTCCTTTTATCGCAAAGAATCGCTCGGTTCAATAACTGTATATCCGCCCCTCGAATGTTATGTAAATGTCGTAAATTGGTTTTCGGTTGAAAAAGTAACGAAAGAACCGGGGTTAATCGAATTAACGAAAAATTTAAATTCAGCTATCGCACGATGAAATAAACTATTTGTAAATGGAAAACCGATTCAATGAACAGTGAACGATCTGTGTTAAAAGCACGTCAATCTCGTAATGAATTTTTTTTTCCAGCGTGAACGGGAAAAAATTCGCAACTATGTAAACTCTGAAAAAATTCAATTAAAAAAAAAACAAATTTATGCTCCGATTTTCGCCGATTAATATTCGAACGCGTCATCGAAGAAATTTTTATATCAGAACTTTTATTTTATCGGTAGAACTTATTCGACTGTTTCGAATGTTCTTGATGATCAGATAAGTCCCAATAAAGAAGTAATACATAAATAACGTGTTTCCAAAGTCCTTTGCTCAACGCCTCGCAGAATAAACTAACACTAAAACTACCTATGATTAAAGTAGACTTATTTGCATCCCAAGAAATAAAAATGATAGGTATTCTAAAAAATACACAACGTAAGAAAAACAATTCATCTATATGTTTTACAGAAAATCATGAAAAATCCCCAAATTGCATCATTGTAAATTTATAGAATTTTCACGAGAAATTGCAAGACTCGGCAGTTTTAGCGTTAATCAACATTGAAGTTTCACGTGCACAAGATGATCCTTCGTGGACGAAGGTGTGCGATATCGACCAGCTGTCAAGGGAGTGCAAGGACTGCCGGTCCTTGCTCCGATTTATAACGACTGGATAGATAGGTCAACGATTTCCGCGCCGAGGTGCAAGTGGAACGAGAATAATGGACCGGAAGCGTTGCTTTATTGGATTACTTGCTCGTGCCGCTTACGCGCCGTCGGCTCTTGGCCCGCTGAATCGTCAATTTTACGTTTCGGAAGAAGCCATCGCGCGCTATAACCTATGAAAACTTAGGTGTTTGCTTTACTCCTCCATTATTTGCATATAGTTAAAGAAAGAAAAAAAAAATGCATTCATCTTTTAATCTCGCATACCGTGTTCGATCGCGTAGTCGAAGAAAAAAATCATAAAACTGTGCTTCATGACTGATATTAGACTCAATAGCCACTATCAAACCACGATATTAAGTTTCGATGGCCGTATCAGGAGAGGAACGATCGCAGAGTTTACACTGACCACGGTGAAAATTTCCCCTGGGAAATGGAACGAAGTACGCATCTCCGTTTCCATATTCGCGCCACGTACGGCCCCGTGCACGTGTACCCGAAAATGCAGCCAATTTACGCGGGGAAATATAATGTACGTTTGGTCACGCGTTCTGTCGGGAGTTGGCCGATCATCGATGCAATCCATTAACACGTTACTGCTCAATGATCGCGCATATAATTACCAACGCGACATAATTAAACGTGGAAAATAAAGCCGGCTGTAAGAGAAATACACGAGATGTTATCCGCGAGTTACACCGATGATGAATTAGCTTACTCGTTGGTGTCGTTTCGATAAATTCAGGAATTTATCGCATTTCAAATTTGCCGCGTTCTATCGGTTTACGTATCCACCATAGCGCGTCTCATTACGTGAATTCTGTAGATCGTATCTGACAAAAAATGCCTAAGAAAATGTCAAGACTGATTATCCGTACCTTAGTCGAATTAACTGATTAAAAGTCGACGATACAATTTTTGCAGTCTCATTGCACTTTCCTAACGGTGTTGCAGTAGCACCTCAACATATACGAGGACTAACACCTCGGCACCGCAAAGTCGACCAATTATTCCCAGAAGACTAATATCACAATTGGTCCGCTGTAAGAATGTTGGATTGACACAAGTACAGTTTACTCGATTGTAAGATATAACAAAATCTTTGATGCTGATATTAAACTTTTTAATTCTATCTCTCTATATTCTTCCCAAAACTCACTCTCCGACTCTGTATTCTCCACTGTTCATTCTCAACTGTCTCGCACATTTTCCCTCTCCATATATTCCAACATTCTCTCTCTTTTCGTTTCTTGATTTCTCTCACTCGATCCAGACGTTCCCCGAAAATCTTCTGTCATACGATAATCTCGCTCACTCGATCCAAACGCTCTTCTTTCACACCTCTATCGCTCGATCCCAAGTGCTCTTCCTTCTCGCATCTATCGTGCCGCTTCAAACATTCTTCTTTCACGCCTCTATCGCTCGATCCCAAGTACTCTTCGTTCACACATCCAACGCTCTAGCCTAAACAATCGTTCCCAGCTCACGATTCCATTCCTACGCTACCGATCCGTAAAAATCTATCAGAAAGAATTAAATCCACGATCCGACACGCTTAGAAAGTCAGAACCCGCAACGATCCATCAGAATCGAACACCGTAATGGCTAAACAGCGTATTTGAACCGCGACACCGTTACGCTACCAGCGGATCGTATTGAATCGAGTGCCTGCAGCGACGATCGAGTTACAGCGATTTGCATTCCCTCGATAAGCAGCGGAACAATTGAACGGCTTGCCAGGATCGTTTCCATGGGGGTACAGAAAATATGGTCGGCCAACGTTGAGCCGACCTGTGCCGCTGTGAAAGTTTCTGCCATCGCGGGGCCCGCAGCAATGTCTGGCTGGTTATCAACGTGTTAAACTAGGTAATTCTGCGCGAGGCATAAACTTAATGCCTCGTCCTCTGACTCCGGTTCTCTCTCCTTCAGCGCACCCATAACCGAGGTATGACGGGTTACGCGTTGGTGTACGTACGTGTATCTCCATACGGTTGCCACAATCAGAGCGAACAGGCCGGATAATCGCGCGTGCCCGCTCGAAGAACTTCTCGTGGGAAATTGTTGAGAGGCGAGCGTATCGTGGAATACGAAATCGCGTGTGTGTTGTTGTTGAAGGGTTGAATGCAGACGAGAGTGTGCACTTAAGGGGTAAATAAAGGTTGAACAGGGTTCTTTGCGCAAAAATTGGTCGGGTGATGTTATTGTTTAATATTGTGACGATTTTTCATGTATTTTGTATTCCTTTTTAATTCTTTGTAAAAGTATCTTTTATACGCGGAAAATGATTTAATGAACGAGGAAAAATGGGAATTCTTTCGACACACGGGTTCGCGTAAAATGGCCCGAAGCTCGGTAGTAATATTCCGAAATTTTATTATAAAATGAAACGTCGTTGGAATGTCGAGTTATTTCACGCGGAATCGTAAGTCAAATGGGTTTCAGCTTTTCGTTCCGCTGGTTTAGTGCTGCTTGTGTCATAACGTGGCATGCAAAGCGTATAATAACAGTACCGAGTTATAGTAATAAAGTGTCCACTATTTTTCTTACGTTCGATATTTTTTTAATGAATCTCGTAACTTGAATCTTCCCCCTCATTTCCATAATGTTCTGTACGAATGAAATAGAAGAAACAATATTAACAAATAGCGAACGACTAAGGGAATGTAAAATACATGGAAGGAGAGTAGAAGTAGAGGCGAAGTTATTTGAATTTCACGGGGGGGGGGGAGTGGAAATTTCGCGCGATACGTGGTGGCTTGTAAATTCACGAAAGAGAATTATTGCGGTTGGCGATATTTTTACGGCGATCTCAGTTGGCGAGAACAGCGGCTTATAGTTCACAAGAGTGATAAAGTTTCAATTGCAAAAACGACAAACCGTTCGCGATGTTGAAACGTCAGCTCGAGAAAAAGTTTATGAATATTTAACAAACACGCCGAGCACGAAAGTTGCCTCGCGTACTTTTCGACGTCCCCGTTGCTCTTGGGTCCTGTTGAATCTTTTAATTATTCTCGCCTAACTTCTACGAGCAATTGACCAGTTTGCGGCTGGTCGAAACTTTTTTGCGGGAATAAGAATGAAGCCCGTTAGGAACGTGGCCCTTAACCTGAAAATTCTATCATCGTCCACGGTCTTTCTGCAAGGCGAGAGAAGAATTTTATAATTTCAAGAAATATCTTCCCTCCTTATTTACTTCTTTTTTTACCGAACGAAAAGCTAATTAACTTTTACAAAAACTTTAATTCAGAAATTTTAACGAGACTTCATTTTTTCTGTAGGAATATAAGATTGCGTATTTCAAATTAATTAAAAATCTTTGACAAATTGTTAAGAGAAAATTTTATATTTTGTAAGATAAACTGGAAAATATTTGTTCTATCGATTAATTGTTTTTTATTACTGTTTCAGGTAATTGAGTTTGTTTGCTTAAACACGGAAACAGAGTTTGACGTACCGTAGGAGAGATTGCGCATAAACGACGTAAGTGATTCTAAAACAAGAACACCTGTCATGAATTCCCAGCATTTGCTATTACAGTGATATACAATGCCCTTAAAAGAGTATGTATTTTGTGCCCCTTACGTGACACAGAGTATAAAGTGGATCATTCGACTATATTTCGAAGTCCTCGTAACTCCATCCTGTTCCAGCTCGATAATAAAGCTTGAAAGTTATACACGCGAGCTTTATTCTATCTTGCACGTATTGCGGTAGTAATCGGTGCAGCTTTTAAGATATCCTGTTTATTTAGACGATGCATCGCGAGCTCTTTTATTATCTAGAATAATATTTTAATTCCACATTTATCCTGGACTAAAAAATATTTAAAACAATAAGTGAGCGAGAATTGTTAGGTTTCGGTTCAATTGTTACTTCAATAACACCATTATTCTAATACTTGTTGTTAATCAGAAAATAATTTAAATTATTTTAAAAATTTTATATTCCCACATTCTTAATTTTCAACGCTTCTCTCTAATAACCCAATAATTTTCACTTTTTATTTTATGTCAACCCTTTGCAATCTATTGGAGACTGGTGTTATTTTCTTTAGAAGCTAAATTTTGCATTTTCCTCAATTCACATTTTTTTTTATTTTAAGACAAAGTATTCTTGTCTAACGCTAAAATTCTAACAATAATCCTCTGAAACTTAAAAAAAATTTAGGAGTGCAAAGAGTTAATGAAACAGCAACAATATCAAAAGAAAACCTTCGCTAACTTTCACGTATATCTTTTCCTTCCCTTCTCTTGTTACCAACTGTCACTCCTATCATAAATCTCCCTTTAAAATACAACGTATGTACACCCGCCACAAGTTCAACTAAAATAATCACCCGAACTTCGCACACCAATTGAACACACCCCCGTTTAAGACGATCCCCATGAGAGAACGATATTTTCCAATGTTCGATAATTCGCACACAGTATCAGGGTCCGTTTCTCGTTAATTCTCCGTCCGGCGATGAAACCGGCGATCATGTGCGCACGTTTGATCAGGTCCTCGACGTTGTTTTTCCGCGCAGGAGTTTCCCCGTGAATCGAGTTGAATTGCGCTGCGTCGGAATTCCCTAGGGCGGTTTCTTCCTGTGAAAAACACCGTGGAGAAACGTTTCGAGCTGCGGGAACTCCGTGGGTCGTCGCTGGAAAAACTAATTCCACGATATAGCGTGCGGATTCCTGCGGCGGATGAAACGATCGCGCGACAATATCGAGAAAACCCGGTGCGCTCGGTGACGTGATATTTCATTGTACGTGTAAAAACCGAGCGGCGCGAGTCGGTGGTGGTGCGCTTGTTTCACCTGCGAGTTAATAATGCGAGACCATGGCCGGTTCCACGGGGAAAGTAAACCGACCCCTCGGCTTTATTGAAAACGAAACTTATCGAGGAGCAACCGAACTTCCCGCCTGTTTACCTCGTTTCTGCCTTTCCGATGGAACTGCGAGTGGATTTTGCGACTGTGCTCACCCAAACTTTGTGGTCAGACTTTGTACTTTAATTTGTGTTCCAAAAACTGGCGATTGGGATTTAAAGAGTAAACATTTGTAAAGTTAAGAGTTGTACTGGCATTTGGTAGGTGAGGGATGGAGCAAAGTTTTTTCTTGTTCCGTAGTAATGTTCGATTATCAATCTACGTATACACGCCGAATCATGCTAAAAAGATAACTAAGATTCCATCATTAGTCATTCCGAACCCAAAAACAAGGTAAAAGTCCATGTGAGTCAACCCCAAACCAAGTGCCACTACTACCCTCTCTGTACCACGCGGATTCCGGTTATAAGACGATGAGTGCCAATAGAACAGAGCTTTTTGTACCATCTTTTGCGGGCGTCGACAGTGGATATTCTTGTGTCACAAACGAAGCGTTGGAGCTACATCCGAAGATCCCAATAGTAATGATTTTAGTGTGCGTTTAACCTATTAATTGAAAAATACCGGTGAACTGAGTTAATAATTCTTCTTTTTTTTCTTTTTTTTCTTTTTTAAAGATTCTCCGCTTTATAATACATCGTTACGTTCGTATTAGAAACAAGATGTGTTGCACTTTCGTTTGTAAAAATTAAAATCGACCTAAGCAAAATTAGTTCTTTTTTATTGATTTTTGTTCTGATTAAAAAATGACATAGTTAATCGTAACTTATTCAGGATCGAACGTTGTTTGGATGTTTTAAGATTTTTTTTTAGACGTTGGTTTAAGTGGAGTACAAAATTACGAAGTTCGTGGTTGAGGTTGTTTGTGTTAAGAGAAGTTAAGGTATGAACTATAGGATAAAAGGATTTTGGTTTATGTGTGCCGTATAACACGTAAATTTAATCGCAGTTGTAAAGTGGTATATGATTAAGTATCATGTGCATACGTTTCACAGAGGAATATGGTTCTTCGGTTTAACTGTAGTGTCATGCTTTGTATAATTCATACTTCCATCCTACTTTAGACTAATGTTGACCATATAACTGGTACAGTGTCATAGATAGAAATGCTGGTCATCGCCATTACCAGTGATCAATATTAGATAGCTTTGAACGTAAACAGGATCGATTCAATATATGCGATAGCATATACACAGACTGGACAAACATATCTAGGATCCATTATAGACGCTTAATGTGAAAACGAATTATGCTAATGAAATGAAGTTACATGCCTGTGAAACTTCGTTACTTATCAAACTTTATTATTTGTGGCAAACATTACTGAACACTGTATTATTAATTCACTTTCAATGATTTCATGAAATATAAAAAGTAATTCGAATCATTGCTTTAGATATGAAAGTGTCAAGAAACAAAAAAATATTTTCTTACATTCTATAAAATACAAAAAAAAAGTTTATCATCGGTTTAGACCTGAAAGCTTTAACCAAAAACAAATATATATATATATATATTTTCTTGCATTTTATAAAATACAAAAAATAATTCGCATCATTGCTTTAGACGCGAAAGCTTCATGAAGAAAAAAATATATTTTCTTGCATTCTATAAAATACAAAAATTAATTTTATCATCGCTTTAGATGTGAAAGCTCAAAAAAAAATATTTTCTTACATTCTATAAAGTACAAAAAATAATTTTATCATCGCTTTAGACCTGAAAGCTTCAACCAAACAAAAATATATATTTTTTCTTTCATTTTATAAGATACAAAAATCAATTCGTATCATTGCTGTAGCGATGAAAGTTTCAAGGAGAAAAAATTATTTTTTACAACAGAACAGTACCATTAAAAAAAAAAAGAAATTCTTAAAGTGTCAGTATCGTTGATTAATCTTGATCAAAGCAAAACTCGTTCGCAAAGAAACACGTGAAACGCAGGTGCGGAAACGCTTGGAAAAGCCAAGTATTCGCGAAGCGTTTCACGTTTCAGGGCAAACAGCGTGGCCGTGAGGAAGGAGCACCCGTTCTGACTGAACTTTCCAACAGATCAAACATCTGTCGCCGGGTCGATGCCGGCGGAATCCATTTATCCTTCTCCGGCTCGGCCAGCGAATAATTATATTCAGCAAGGATCAGTTTTAAGAGGCCGCGTGTCCTCTTTCCTCCCTCCTGCTCTGCCACTATTGCACAGACCCGCGAAATCAAAACTTTCTGACCTAATAAGATATTCGTGGCGCGGCAGGGTATTTGTTCTTCGAGCTTCTCGCCTGCGGGCTTATGCTAATCCGTAAAAGCGGCCAGAAATCTGCAAGCCACCGGAGCAAAGGGAAACGAAGATCGCGAAAAGGGAAGCACCGTCTTGTAAGAGTCAAAAGTTGTCAAGATTAATTGGGCTTAACCTGGGTGTTGGCAAATAAGTGTTTTGATATTGTTTTTGGTTTGAAACAACACGTGACGGAGGTATGATTATTGTGAAAATTTAAATACTTATAAAAGAAGGAATTGAGTACTAGATAATACATTGTGACAATAAATAGCGTTTCTGTACTTTATTCTTTTCTATTTTATTTTATTTTATTTTACTTTATTTTATTTTATTTTATTTTACTTTTTTTTTAATTTTAGTGGTTGAGTTGTATCGTAGATATTTTAATTGTAAGAAAATTAATTGGATACCTAACATATAATATTTGTAACCGAATATGATTACCAGAGGAATTGTAAAATTCCAAACAAAAAGTATTGTATAATTATCCGTAATTTGAAAAAGCATAGAATAAGATTAAATTATACTGGTTGAGCTTGATTCTAGTATTTGAGTTGAAGTAGAACTAGAGCTACCCGAGTAACCCATTTTTCCCAATTTTATTAATTTAAAACAGTTGTTTGATCTCTCGTAACGTAACCGTAAACGATAAAGTTTGTCAGGCAATAAAACAGGACCGGATGTCGATTCTTGATATTTTCTAGGAATTATGCAAATAAAGAAAGCGGATCAACGGATGGGAAACGAAAGTGGTAGAAGTATTATAGAGATGTTATACTACAGAGAGATAGGAAAGCACTCGTGCTTAATTGCGCTCACGCGACACCGGCGTTATGATAATATCCGTGATAAGAGTGCACAAGTTCTCTGACCTAATGAGATATTCGTTTCACTGGAAATATTATGTCTGGTTTCCACGTAGTACAAACATCTTGATTCCAATAATAAATGAATTTGAAATAAAATTCATAAAAATGAAAAAGAAGCAGAGAGTCGGTTTGTTCCGTTTAATTGTGAATTACACAACCATTGAAATTTGTTAAACGTATCCACGTTAAAGAATCCGAGAAAAAAAAATTTCATTTCGTGCAAAAATAAGAAAAGATAAATAAAAGATAAAAGAACAGCAAATTACCGTGCAGTTATTACATTTTCCAAACAATATAGGCAGCGACAATTATTTCTCTGACTGGTGAAACGAATTGTTAGAATTAACGAACATAACGAACTCATTTACGGAAAAAAAGGAGGTCATGAATTCGCACAGCATTTGTATTTCATCTCGCAGCCCTAACCGTGCAAATCTGATTGTGACAAGAACAATGACGGCTCTGTAAAATATACCGATTATATTTCAAGAACTGCATTCGTGCCGCTTTGATAAACAAACACCGGCTCCTCGTTAATTCGTTTCTCAAATATTCAAAGCCAGCCCCTAATGAAACTCCGACAGATAAGAAATTAAACTTTAATACGACATGAAACCGTTATGCATTGTGAGCATGCTAACGTTTTATCGTTCTCGAATCGCTTTCCACCCTGCGATCGTGACTAATCTTTATAAAACATGGGGTAAAAAGGGGCAAACGCGTTGCATGAACCAACCAGTAAAAGAAAAAAAGAAAGAAAAGGACGAGGATAAAACGGAGTGAAAGTAATTGAATCAGACTCTAAGTGACTAAAATATTTTTTCCACGACAACGTACTCTCTAAATTCACCAGTGGAACCATTGTTAAGTGGACGGGTCGATAGAATTTCAGCAAGAAAAATCCGTCAGCGTGTTTCGTATCGTAACGAGGGGAACGTTCGCTATCTAATAAGATATTCCTGTCGGTGTAAGGTATTTGATACTTTCGTGGACTTATGCAAATCCACGGAAACCAGGACGACGAGCAGAGAGAACAAAAGAAGAAAAAAAAAGAAAAAAAAGAAAAAAAAAGAAAAGAGAGAGTTAAAGGGAGACGGAAGTGAATCGAGAAAATGGAAAAACGAACGGCGCGACCAGAGAACGTAGCATGATAATCTTAAGTCGCTGTAAGAGTTACACACGTGTGTAAATATTTTACCGCACATCTGTCGTCGGATGTTGTGAAATATTCCTTAGCCGGGTCTGATTCTGAGCGAGCGGTGCACGGTTTTCATATTTCATTTCCCCAATGCTACTTCAAACAAAAGAACCACGAAACGGGCATGAAATTTAGAGATGTGCTCTTTTATGAGTTAAAAATATGAATTCATTATCCTGTCTTCCGAAAATTCTGTACTTTAATAAAAAAAAATTCAGGATACAAGTATTTGATATCGTCCATAAAATATTCGAGAATGTCTATAAACTTGCAAATAATTTTGATATTTAACAAGTGTGTATTTTCACTGTTACGAAAAATATAAAATTTCTTTTTCTAAAAACACAACTGCTATGATATATAATAATTTCTAATGTTTAACAGAAACATATATTCGTGATTATAAAAACCTAATGAGGAAAGAAAAATATGACCGTTCCATCGCGTTGCATTAGTAATCAAAAAAATTTTTAAATTAAGAAACTAAGAAACTAAAGAAAATACGTAACAATTCCCAGAAAGAAAATTCTTCCATTACGTTGCATTAATAATAAAAAAAAATAGCCTTCTAAACTAAGAAACTAAAGAAAATACGTAACAATTCCCAGAAAGAAAATTCTTCCATTACGTTGCATTAATAATAAAAAAAAAATAGCCTACTAAACTAAAAAAACTGAAGAAAATACGTAACAATTCCCAGAAAGAAAATTCTGCAACCATTAAAGGCAGAAATTGCCACGAATTCATAAACGTTCCCGAGTAAACGGTTCCAACGCGACAAGGGGCAGTAGTAATATCCCTGATGGATCAGACGAAACATCTCTATGTCGTTTCGAAACTCCATCGACGAGCATGAGAACGTACGAATGAAACCCACGAGATTCGAACAAGTTGAAGAAGGGATGAAGACGCGTAATAACGAAAGTGGCGATAAAATACGAAACGATATCGATGAGAGACGGTACGGATAGGGATGGAGACCCCGGTTGATTTACAAGAAGGATTATTAAGTCAGCACGTAAGCTCCTTGAGTTAGCACATAATCCGTCCGGTGGATATAGTCGGTTTACAAGGCGCAATATCTCGATTTTAGTACTACGGAGCTTGGACTGGCTGGCTGAGTCGGGAATAACAATCCGAGAATAGATAGGCAGTGGATATATGGATTATACAGGGAGAATTATACGACTTCGCCCGTAACGTCTTCGAATTTAATGCAAAAGCGACGAGGCCCGCCATAGCCGCCAGCCATTCTCCGTGAAACCCGATCGATGTTTAATTTCCTACGATCGCCTTTGTTGGAATAAAAGCTCCTCGTTGGTTCTCCGTTTAATTCACTGCGAACCGGACCGTTTATATCGGTATTGAATTTTGCTACACAACCGGCTGCGTTCCTCGATCTTTCTTATTGTTCAGTTAATTCTTATTTCTAAAATTGTATCAGTTGATAGACTTCTAAACGTTAATTCTAAAATTCTTATTGGTTAATTTTAGCGCAATGTTTAAACGATATTAATTGGAATTTTTATTTTTATTATTTTTTTTTTTTTTCTAGGTGTTTGCAGTTGAATTTTTTTTGTTCTTTTTTGTTTGTTTTTTTTTACTGTGGTTGAATATATAGGTGATTACAAATGTATTCGACCAACCTTGATATTAATACATTGCTTAGAAAAGTAATTTTGATGTAATTCTATTTTTACGTTTCGTTAAAAAATTGTAGTCCAACTAATTTCGAATTTAATTTGTAAAAGAACTCTTCGAGCGTTTCGCGACGGCAGAAAGCTCCGCTGGAAACGAAAGATAAAGCGAGCCACGTTTTGAGCGCAGACACGAGGAGCTTGTCAAAGTGCAATACCTAGCCTGTTGCGAGCAAACAGAATGTATCTCGCATTTGCGGAACTGCCTCGCGACATTCAACGGTTAATTACACGGATTCTCGTCAAACTGAATTCCAAATTTGCCGTGATATCAGCACGTAATTAAGGGAACTAGTGTGATTTACCGTGGGCATTCGTTTGATTCGATTACAAGTCGGAATCTTGTTTTTTTAATACCTCTTGCCGCTAATTAGCGGTACCTTGAGCCGAGTTACATGGAATTAAAATATATTTATTTTTACTTTGGTATTACATATTTTAATATTTTCTATGTAACATAATTATTCTATATCGCATAATTATATATTAAACCTATATAATTTAATTTTCTTAATAATACTAATGTAATTGTATATATTATTGGTCGCTGGAAATTAGAATTTAAAATTAGGAGAAATTGAATTATCTGAAGAAACCTTCTTAATTCAAAGACGAATTTAATGACTCTCGATGCGACAATGTGTAACGCTCGAGATAAGAAAGTGTGTCAACAGTCGATATCATTATAACGTTTGACGTGTATGTGACACGAAATGTTAAAATTACCTGTTTCGAGGTGTTCATGCAGGAATATCACGCGAAACTTGATCAACCCTTTGCCCTGCTAAACTTTTTAAACTTTCACAGGACTAAAGTAAAAACTTAGAGTGTCGTTCTAGCAAGAAAAACAGAATTATAAATGTTTATAATTTTCTATTTATTTAATTAACTTGCTTTGTTTTAAAATAAAAAGGAAAACTTGAATACGACGAAACGCGAATCGATCGCACGAGATGCATTCGTTCGGATCGCAAAGTCGCGTAAAAATCGATATATCTCTTAATAAACAAGGAGAAGAACCGTCACAGTAACACCGTAGAATACAAAATTGCTGGTATAATAAAAAAAATACCATCGAACCAAAAAACTAAAAAAAAAAACCAAAAAAGAAACAAAAAAGAAAATCGATCCATGTACGTGGAAATCACGTTCAGATTGGAAAACCATCAAATTGTTGTCGAGCCAAGGTTCTCGGGGAAAGCGTGGAAAAAATTGGACGACGAAAAAGCGCGGAAAACTCGATGAGACGAATGTCGCGAATGATCGAGAAATGGGACACAGGTATCGAGACACACGTGCATGCGGGACCGAGGGACCGAGCATTGAAATGGTATAGAGTTGGTGAAAAACTCATCGTTTACACGTTTCCAAGAGCGTGGAAAGGCGATCGGTATGCGCGACAGGATTCGCAAAGCGTCGTCGTGCATATAAAACGTTTCCCTCTCGCATTATACCCGGGTTGTTCGTTTCCACGCTCTCTATCTGTCTCTGTTTCCGTTCCTCGTCCTCTTTCTCGTCTGTATCGTGGGCTTCGCGATGTGCATCGGTTGCACATTCCGGTTGCAACACGGACCCCCATGATAGAATTACGTGCACCAGCCACAATAACAATGTTGCTGCTTAGTCGGTATTACTCATATTAGGTCGAGGAGTTACGGGCATGTCTGCTCTGTGTTCCAGCTAGTTTCACGACTGCAATTGCATTTTCGTTGCCACCTATATATACGGCTTGCATCTTGACGCCGGGGCACGTGACGGATCTGAAATTGTCTGCTCGGCTCTGACTCGAGTTACTTTTTTGCAAGCAACAGCCAGTTGTATGCGCTCGTTCCGCTGAATTATTTAACGCGTCGCGCTGATACGTGATGCATGCGAGGGGAACAAGGAGCATAGATGGTTGATGTCGTTTCGAGGATGCAGTTGGGGTTAATAAACGAACGTGGAAACCTGGAATATTATTTTTTCTTTTCTTTTCTTTCTTTTCTTTTTTTTTTTCTTAGTTTCGTTTCGGAAGTTTGCGAGACGTTTGGTAGATAGAGATACGAGGGAAATTGCTTGGCATATATAAAACCTTTGCGGTGGAGGATTCTATACTTTACGATCCAAAATATAGAAGTCACTATTTCGCGTAGTGTTACATCGTGAATTGATAGTATTGAAAATACGATATCTCTGTGGCTTTGTTTCCTAAATTGTAAAATAATTTTATTCCCTCTCGTTGCGTTCACAATTGTGAACGGTATCGATTAATCGGTACAGATCGTATCGTGTACATTTTAAAAAACTTGCTCTTCGATCGAATCAATACCACGAAACCAAACTCACTCCTACGACAGAGAAACAGACAAAACACGAGTTCTTCTATCTCCGGAAACCTCAACGTTGAAAAACACCAACGCTCCACGAAACTTGCGGTGCAATCCAGAAAAGTATATACAAAGAGACGCAAAAGTAGAACGTTTTTGGGGGTGAAAGTTCTCCGGGACTTTTTATATAAAATCACGGACTACGTAGGGAGATACGTGGCCGTATCTCGATACATCACCCACAGCGACAAGTCGCCTTTCTCCCTGGCAATAGACGGTTCGGAAGTTTCTCGTGGAAAATCGAGTGCCTCGAGTTCTCCGTTGAAAGTCGCGATGGAAACAGCTGTACGCTTCTCGTCGGCCGCGGGAACGGTCGTTAAGACGAAACCGTCGTCCGATAAGCAGACCGAAATACGTTTCGTTCGCGGTAATATCTGTTGATGTGCACGCATCATGGTATCTCGGGCTTGTTATTAGCCATGCCGGTGAGATTAGGTCGGTTTGCGTCGAGATATCCCAGCACGGATGCGGCTGACTGTTGGAACAGAGGGAACGGAGACAGGAAGATTACGGGCGAACTATAATTGCAGTTACGTCGCTGGAATTATACATTACCAAAATGATTGCCAGCTAACGATTACTCCCGTGTCTGCTTCGCGGATATTAATCATTTCGACGAGGCATTAATTACTCGCGTGTTGCGTCGTGCGTCTTATCCCGCGGTTGTTGCTCGGTAAGATTAAATATTCTCGCTTGAATTTGCCTCCCTTCATTTCGCCGCGTGGGACTTAGGATTGTGTAAGAGAAGTGGAATGTCTGTTCGAGGATCTGCGATAGTTGCGGCACGAAATTAAAGCGTAAGGAAATAAGCAGGAGTGTTTGTCTCTGATCCAATGTTCCAATGCGACCCTTTCGCTTGGATGTAAAAGTCTCCCGAAATATTTATTGAAATTGTTAACGCAAGAACTTATTCCTATAGACCAAATATCCACCTGTATATTCCATCAACTTCCAAACATATTTCTTTCGCTGTTAATAAACCATAACTTCCTGCCCAAAGCAGTCAGAGACCGGTCAAATACCATTATTCCCTAGAAAAAAAAGAAAAAAAAAAGAGAAAAAAAAAGAAAACTGTGCAAACCTCATTAAAATACCATCCACGTCACCTAAAGCCAGTTGTATATCCACGGTAGTCCCATATATCCACGGTAGTCTCATAACTCGCGTATTGTTCGTTTTATCCCCCGAGGAGCAAACTCGACATCGCGTAACAAGGTTGACCGGTCGCGTATCTCGTTTGCGTATCGCGCACAGACGACCGAACGTGAGTTCCCAGCCGGCGATGCGTCGGCGAACACGAGAAACGCATCCAGCCAGCAGCATCACTGCTGGCTGAGGGATCTAACCACTCTAAAAAATCCAATTTCCCGTGGCGTCGTGGACGTGCACTGCAACAGGTTCCGTTCCATTCCGTCTCCATGCTCGAGCGAGCTCACTGGCGGCATTGTTTCGGGGCACAGCGCAGGGGATTGCTTTGAGAGGAGCAGAAAGCATCCCTTTTCCCGTTGGCATCACCGTGCCAACGTTGGCACAGACCGTCCTCCTCTTCTGCTCTTCCGCTGCTCCTCTTCACGGACCGACGGTTTCGTCCAACCCCGAAAAAAAAGATTAATTTTGGCGGGGGTAAGCATCGTGTAAAAAAAACCCTGATTTTTACCGATAATCGACGCGTCCACCCGCTAGGATGGTTCTTTTCTCAGTGTCCGGTCTATCGACAGCGTTTCGGCTATGGTGATCCGAGCAATGTCGAACCCTTGTGTCTGAGAGACCAACAGGAGGGGAAATATCGCTCGTCGATTATAGCTTTCGACGCGTTAGCCGCCCCTTGGGGAAGTTTCGTTCGGGGAAGTCGAGAAATTGAACAACGCGCGGTTAATGTGCGGAAGGAGAGTGGGAGATAAGTAGATTTTGGGAAACGGTTGGTGAATTGTTGGGGTGTGAGAATATTTGTAGAAGAAAATACGTGAGGTATATATTGAACGTTAAAACGTAAGAATAAGTGTTTTATACTTGTAATCGCGTGTGCTAAAAACAAAATTCTATACCGTGATTTTAGTCTACCTGATTTTTTTATACTTTCCGAGTTGGCGAGTTAATTTCAAGAGACGCATGCTGAGTCTTCGTGGTTAAATAATACATGTGTGTCTGTGGATTTTATTCCAGACAAGGATACATTTTGAATTAAAACGATGTAATAAGACATTCTGCGAGTGGAATACGTTTGATGTAGAAATAACCAGATTACCCTGGCAAAGGTAAATCGAATGGGCAAGAAACCACGGTACTTCTGTTTGCCTCGTGTTTTATGCACGACAATTCATCACGTTTCCATTTAGGATCGTCTGCTACCTCTGCATTTGAATTAAAGGTATGAAATTGCGAATCCCAATACTCCACTGGGATTATTGTAATCCAGTGGTCGTTGTTTTTCTTTAATTTTTTTTTGTCTATTTTGCGTTCAAAGAATTACCGTAGTCATCGAAGAGCGTTTTCGTTCATTACTTCTATAAATTTTTCTAATACGATGCAATTATATTTTTTTATAACAGGAACGAAATTTCTTAATTTTTTGTTTTTAACAATATCAAAAAACAGACCAAAGGGTAACTCGTTGCGGCAACAATTTTTTCGATACAACTCCATCGCTTCGTCTCCATCGAACAAACGTAAGAGGGACAAGTAATTGGATCGTTTCACTTCAAACAGTGGAATTGGTCAGAAAGTTGAAGAGAACTCGACGTATAAGGGATCGATAAGCGATTTTCTGCGTTTGATACGATAAGTCATTTGCCTCCTGAATCCTGGCGGAGGCTGTCGTCCAGATATCGTCGACTTTAGCGGGCGCAGCCCTTTATTATGGTAATTTCATTCAGGCTCCTGACGTTGATATCCGCAATCCGTTTTCGATTCGTATTGAAATAAGCTCGGATCTGTTTTGCGAGTGGAAAAAGAGAGGACGAAGGTGCAATGACATCCGTCTACATTACGGTCTCAGACTTTCTGATTTAGTCACGACGACGACGACGACGACATCGAGAAATCGTGATTGTCGCGAAACGACATGCTCGAGTTTCCACGATCGAAAACGCAGGAAACGTCGTCGAGGAATCGATTTTCAAGCTATCCTGACCAGCGATGTAACAATAGATCCGAATCAATGCTGCTCGTGCAAATACCGAAACGTGTTTAGAAACGCTGTCAATATCCAAATTGTACTTTTAATTCTGTTAAAGTAGAATTATTTTTGTTTCATACAATTTATTAAAAATCGAATTCGAAATGTTGTAATTCAACCCTTAATTTGTGAGGTGGGGTCCGACATATCCTAATTGTTTCCTACTTAAACATTAAATTTTTCGATTTTTTTGTGGTAGAAAAAAAAGAATTAAAATCTCAGCTCGCCGGTCAACACCCTGCGCTTCCAAACTTTTTTAACTTTTACAGTACCATTATAAAAACTTGAAGCGTTGCTTTCGAAAGAAAAAACAATTATGAATGCTTACAATTTTTTATTTACTTCTTTAATTTGCGTTTGAAAAAAGACGCCATTAGAGCGCAAAGTGTTAAGCATTACGGAATCATGGAAAAATAGAAGAATGAACTGTTACAAGTTTTAAGCTTCTCGAGTTGTTTAATTATTTTCTGGAATAAGGAAAAAGGTGCGCTAAAAGAAATAACTTTGCATTGCCTCGTGTTTCTATTACAATTACATAAACAGCTGTGTCGGCATTGTAAAACTGTATCCGAAACTACAAACCTCGCAAACACGCATTCTTCGCTCGCGCATGTGTCCGTTTGCCAACCAGTCTCGAATTGATAAATATTCAAACGCAGTGGCCAGAACAAGTTGGTAATCGATGGAAAGAGTTGCGGCAAAGCTGACGCGTTACGCGTGGCCCAGAAATCGTGTCGTTTGAACAGGGAAATATATTACGGAGAAAGGTGCGAGTGGACGAAAGTTAATTGCATTTCGGTTCGATAAGTCCAAGCGACCGTACAAGCGTGCTAATTTTCCGCGGTGAAAGCACAGCGAACGCGCGATATGGGTCGACAGACCGCTGATAAATGTGTTTGTTCAGTCTGCACGACCCAGAAAACGTACCGATCAGCAGCCAGATATCAATTAAAAAGTAGGCTAACCAGCGTCCAGATTGGCGCGATGAACGTCCCGTAACTTGTCCGATGTATCAATCCAGATTTAGCGTCGGTCCTTTAAAATTGAAAAATAAACCAGACTACGCGTGTGAAACGTTGGAAATTCTTTGATCCATGTTTCGCAGACGCGTCACGTTACCGGGAAGCTGATACCGACGGTTTTATCCTGTGTTCGAGGATCCATCTATAGCGAAGTTCATCTTTTGTTCACACGTAGCCTGTGATCACGGTACGGATGAATAAACACTGAACGATTAATTGATTGATCGATCGGTGTGTGCGAAGACGAAAATGTCTGACATAAAGGGCTCCACGATCCACTGAACCGACGCTTCGATTCCGAATTTTCGTTGGTTCAAAAGTTCCAACTTGAAAACACAAGGGAAACGAAGAGAAGGATACTTGTACCAGCTAATACGAGCTCTCGAGAACAACGAAAGTTATTCGAGTTTTCCGAGAGGAACCAGAACTGTTCCGGTTTTATCTCTCCTTCACCCGCCATTAGACATCGAAAATAAGGACGGAGAAAATATTCGTTCCACGGAGCAGCTTTATCCTCCGATGCACTCTTCAAGATTCTCGCGTCGTGGTGCTTTTACCTGACAATGCCCGCCATTTTCCCTATTCGCCGCTTCCTTATTTAACGAAATGTCATTAGCGCATCGTGCCAAGAAGCCGGCTAGCTCTGCCTCCTTTATGCCGTGAATTTAATGGAGTACCTGTCTGTCTGTCTGCCTGTCTGTACTTAAACGGCCAAAGAACGCCGTTTACTTACGTTCCTTAAGCAGTCGCGTTGCGCTTTGACAATTTCGTCAGGTCGATTTCTGGAGCTCAACACTCTCGTTAATTCGTTCGGCCCTATGGTGTCGTGGGATTATTTTTGTCTCGGGTTAATCGTTTGTAGCTTGCTCTTTTTGCGTTTTGTTTCCGTGTTTGAGAAAAAATTTAGCGGTCAGCAGAGGAACAAAGGCGCGGATAAGAAACGTTGAAGCGTAAACTGGAAATTTATTTTGTAAAATTAAAATTTCTTTTAAACTAATCTTTTAAAGATACGAGTACTTCGGTACTATTTTTGTAGAGAATCAAACAATACTGTGGTGCATAGAATAATATATAGTTCCATTAAGAGAAAAATTTTTAAATATTGTTACAGCCAAGAATATATATGTATTTTGTGTTATTTAATTATATTAGAGAGCGTAGAAGATAATCTTTACTTAAAAAGTAGTTAAGCATGGGTGTACGAAATCATTGAGAAGATACGAGAAGCGGAAGCGAGTTTTCGGTGAGTAACGTACGAAATTTCACACCGGAGATGATACATCGTCATCCAGTTTAAATTATGAACGATTCTAAGTGGAAGCTAATCCGTCGTTAGCGGATGCGATAAATTATTGAAGATTCCTCCGGTACGCGAAGGAACAGCCTGCGGCCGTTTAAGTTGCACCTAATTTTAAATATTGAAAATTAACTCCGGCTTATATAGGGAAACGCACCTGCCGCTGTCATAATTAACTTATCTCGGTCGGCGTGCGGCGATACGAGCTTAAACGCTGTTTCGAGCAAAGCCGATGGGACTTAGGTAAGAAATTCATAACGATATCTTTTTCTGGGGAACGACGAAGGTTCTTCGGCTTGAAAACCTTAACGACGTTAGACGAATTACTGTCGTCAATTTTTTAGAAAAATTGTTCCATATTCTGATGAAAATTTTTCATTTCTTCAACTTTGAAAAATTTCTTTATTCAACGCTCTATTTAACGCGTCCACTGCAAGTTTCACGCGTGTGCGATACATCGGGTACCACGGTCAGCTTGCTTCATTCGTACATTCCATGTATGCAAATGTGAAAACATGCGGCATGTTATGTAAACTTGCCGAAAATATCGTGGCCTGTGGCAAAACTTTGTCACGCATACGTAACGATTCCAAAGTATTATTCTACCAATTTTTAGAGCCGTTTCGATTCGAGCTTCCGTGGTTTAAATTTTCCAAAACTTTCAGATATAAGCCATGCGTTCTTACAAGGGATACTCTAATATAATTTAGAATGGTAAAAGAGATAATAAGGAAGGGCGTTTCGTCCAGGACCTGTTAACGGACCCAACAGTAAGGCATCCCAGCAGGTCCCCGTACTTTAGACGCGAAGATACCGAAGTTAGGAGAGAGATCGGTATAAGTACGAATTGTACGGTTCTTGAGAACTCGGAGGGAAAGTCGGTGCTAGTGGAATCCCTCTGGTGGCGGAGCGTAGGAGGATCGCTACAGTAGCAATGAAACCGCAATGCTAACCAATCTTCGGAGGCTTTTCAACCGTTGGTTTCATAATTCAAATTTTCTAAGACTTTCGGATATAAATCATGCGTTCTTAGAAGGATGTTCTAATATACCAATGAAACCGCAGTGCTAATGAAATATCATCGCCGTCTACCCTTATTTTCTCTTAGTACACCCGTAAATCAGAAGCACAAGCTTAATACGAACCTAGTTTAATGTACACCCCGACAAAGACACAGTAAAATATTGAAGCTGCTACACGATGTCCAACCTCGTGCACGGATTCGTTAGCTGGAAATATGGCTGGCTGCATCCTTCACTCGAAAGTTACGAACCCGTGGAGAACGTTTCTGTTTACATCGCACTTGTCTTGCTTAAGTAGCTGCTGCCTGAGAACACAAACGCAAGAGCCCTGCCAGGAGGTTCATATAAACTTTATTAAGATTACCGAGACGGCTTACTCCGGCATCGACAACGCGAAAGTCGGCTGATAATTTATTGTCGTAACGCAGAAACAGCGTTTGTGCGAAAACAAACGGGAAGCGGAGTTAATTGGATGATAATTATGCGTACATGGTGTTCAATTAGCCTTTTCGTTTAAGTTTCGCAGCTAGCGTCGTGGAATATTCGTGTTTCTAAATTATCGCGAGGAATATGTATAAGTGAGATGTATACGCGTAAAAAAAAAAATAAATTGGAAGTCGTATGAAAATTTAGCGTCGCAATAAATAACAAATGTTGAACGGTCAAAAATGTTATTAAATTCTGCATGGTTTTTTTACACGATCTGTAATTTTCGTCAAAGCTTGACCACTAATCGATACGAATTAATCGACTTCAAACGATCAGAATTTACCAATTTTGTTCCAATTAAACGAAATTTGCTCGTCGATTTCAGGCGAATCGAATCGAATTTAATTAGCAACATTGAATAAATAAGATTCGCGTCGCGCGGTCGACAAAGTATTTATCCAAAAATCTAATAGATGGATGAATTAATTACACGGCTTTAACGGTTCGCGCCCAGGATCGTGCATTTGAGGTACGATCGAATTTAAGTATGAAAACGTCCAACGTGTTAATTAATAGATTGTCATCGCGTGAATCGGCGACAGGACAAAACAGTTTGATGGAACCGAACGTTCGAATCGAAAATTGTGTCGACTGTTCTCTGTGTGAGAAAATATGAAAGCAGAATACGTCGCTTTTAAATGAATATTTCACGGTTTGCTTTTTTCCAGTCGGATATGCCGGTTTGTTCGAATCGGTTCCTCGATGACACTCTACCTTTAAATATTTTCACGGAAATTTGAACACATTGTTTTCATTTGTAATTTACAGGGCTGACAGTGGTACGTCAATCATAGGAACGTCAACCGTATCGATATATTTCCCGCGAGAAATAGCTATAATTATAAAATAAAAATAACTTGTGCAGTAGATTTCGATACATGTTAACGAAAAAGAAAAAAAAAAAACATAAAATATTAGAGATTTCGAAGTACTGTCATTTTGTTGCCAGAATTTCCTTTCACTTATCTACATTGTCTTTTCCTTTTTTTAAATAATAATTAATAATCAAAATCTTGTTTCTTTATTGCTGGAATTCCACTTCTGTCTTTCTTAGACTGCCTTTTTTTTTAACGTTACAATTCTTTTCTCTGTGCGCTCTCACTTTATTCTCTATCGCTTAAACTTCCCACCATCTGCTATCCCTGATATTAACGGACAAACTTTAAGTACGGTCTGTAGAACAAATACTGCAGTTCAATTGTTATTAAAGAAAAGTAAAATGCTTGCACAGCCTCGAAGCTACCCTTTCATCAATCGGCACCACTATCATGATGCTCTAATTTAACACCTCGCTATATCGTGGAAGCTACTGTACCACAGAATCGCAACATCAGCGGTATCGTTCGATTTCAATGAGCCATCCTACTCACCAGTGAACAGATATCCCTGTGCTCGCGGGTGGAATAACGATAATGCTTGGCGCGTAAACACAGGGGTGTCGAGGGAGCTGGGTGTGCACGTATTTACAAAAGACGCGTATTTCTAACCTTCGAGACGCTGCCGGAGCGGTACAAGTTTTAATTATGCCGGGTAGTCTGGCTGGCGTATCCTCTTGTTGCCATTTCAGACTGCATCTGGCGGCGCGATGATAACATTCACCGCTCCGGGTTTCTCCTCGTGCCACCTTATCCTCATTCAAACAGTGCGCGAGGGGGATGAAAAAAAGAAGAAAAAAAGAAGAAAAACGAAGTAAAAAGAAGAAAAAAGAAAGAAAAAAAAAGAAAAAAAAAGGAACGAGTGCCAGGGCCACAGCAGTCGAGAAACAGGAGGGAAAGAGCGAGAGGCCCGGACGAGGGTTAGAGGGGTGAAAGGTGGAAAGAAAAAGCCGGTCTCATTAGGAAAGACCAGACTGCAAGAGCGCGGCGGTGCGCCGTTCAAATGGGATCCAACGTCGCCGGTAATGGCGTACGTCGAGATTTTTGAGGTCTCGTCCTTTTCGGAACAGCTTCAATCCTTCTCTCTCTCTCTTCAGTTTTGCTGTTCGTCCACGTCTCTGTCTCTCTTTTCCGATCCTCCCCTCTTGTCTGTGACTTTCGCCGATATCGGGAGCCGATGTAAATTTATGAAGGGGAGGAACGGACGAAGAAGGAGCTTTAATCCGATCGACCGTAAAAGTGGAGTTGCTCGTTGGCACTCTTTGACGTTTTCGTTGTGCTCGAGGATCGACGTGGCGATGATTGAATGAAACGAGACCCCCCTTTTTTTTTCTTTTCTGCGGCCTAGTGTCGAGTATTTTTAAGAGGATGAATTTTGATTCCCCGAGAAACGAGACCGGTGAGGAAAAAAATGTTAGAACTTGATGAAGTCTTCTCGCGTTTTACTGGTTTCGTGATGAGTCTTTCCGACGATTTCTCGTACGACTTCCTCCGCGAAATCGACACCCCTTCCCACCGCTCGTGGAAATTTATGCGTCGGGCCTCTAACTCGCAGGGAAATCCACAGGAAGAGCCGTGATCCAATCAACCGCAAAGTAATCCCTTTTGATCCCTTTTGACGCCGTCCGATGGAAATGAGACTGCTGTCGTTTCATCGAATTCCTGAAGAAAGCAGGAAGGGTGATCGGTTATCGATCAAGGGATCCCTTTCTGTTTCGTTTAGGGTAGATTCGTCGTGGCCTCCGTGGAGGATTCGTGCTGAAATACTGATACTTCCTTTATACGAAGCAGCCATCGAAATTACTTTCTCGTGGAACTGTCTGGCCTCGATATAGGAATGAGAAAAAAGTGTAAGAAGTAAGCATATCTTAAACGTTCGATCGTTTACTCGAAGAAGGATCAACTGATTCGCGCGTACTTAATCCAACGAACGTTCGTTCACCCCTGCGGTACCAATTAATAATTGTTTGACAACTCACGCGAGCAAAGGATCGATTTGACGGCTTGATTTCACCTCGCTGTCTTACTCGCCACCCTTGACTCGACACGTTACCGTAACACTAACACACCGTAATTGAACACTCGACCAACAAACGCAGAATACAGAAGAAATAAACGAGAATGGAAACAAAAGGAGTTGAAAACTCAAGAGAGTGAGAGATAAAAGAGCGGCGCAAGTGGAAGAGAAGAGAGGCTTGACAAAGCATAGGTGCGGTGACAGGGTGCACTCGCCTTGCCGGCATTCATACATCCACTTTCCACTGGCATTTACAAGGGTCGTGAAGGGTGCTCCGAGTCCTGTTGCGAAACATTTTGTAATGGTAATTTAATTCACAGTTTCTCGGTGAGAATTTACGAAAACCAAAAGCTCGAACTATCGGATAGTTTGTGAAAAACGAGAAGCAAGGCGAGGAAGTGGAGAGATAGAGGACGGGGGAAAATGGAGAATCGTGAGAGATGAGAAACATGTAGGAGGATCGGTCGCTTCTGGCGGTGATTTAATTAACATTCGTTGGCACACGTGTTTCGGGCTGTTGAGCTCTCTGAACTGGGAACGAATTTTCAGGGATATTTTCGAGGACGCTCAACGATTCATTTTACGTGTCCGACTCGACCCGCCATAGCTACTAATTAATATAACGTTCTCGTGACCGGTTGTTAGTCGCGCGGCCATTGAGCTGGTAATTTGTAACAGTTTCGCGTGGCTACAAAGGTATAAATATTCGTTTGTTCGCTTTGCTTTGGCATCGTGCGGCCGTAACCTGTAACGACGACGATGTCATCGCGAAAGAACGATGCAGATAATTTCCTTTAGAAATTACTTGGCGATGAATCGCACGAATATGAACCGGTAATTGAGTGCGTTACATTGAATTAAATATCAATCGTTGATATATAAATAAATGATTCGGTATTGTTTGAACTGGTAGTTTAATCATTTATTTCTAAAGAATTCCCTTTCTTTTCGAATGATTCGATAGAATCTAGAATTTACGACGATCTGTACAGTTGAATAATGAATAGAATAAAAGTAATAATAATAAATAATAAAATTCGAAGCGACGAGGAACGAGAGAAATAAGGATTTCTAAACGCGGACAAAATAGGAGAAGAATGAGGAGTCGAGCTTATGAAGCAGTGGAAACCGCACACAACGTTTGTACACGAGAGCAATTTAAAGAGGATTCCGCTTGGGCCAAAGTGGCCACAGCACATCGATGCAGCCACCGAATCCAATATCTCCCAGCGGTTACCGACAGACTCTGCTTTAGGTCACCGTTCTTTCTAATCCTTATCTCGAAATGTATAGTCTATCTCTGAACTCGTAATTGTCCGTGGTCTCGATTTCGAGTGATTTATTGAATAGTAATGTTCCCAACTGAGGTATCGATTCTATTGTTTTATCGAATTACTTTTTTAAACTTTAGGATGATTTTTAGTCGTCGACGAACACGGCCGGATTAAATTTTTATCCGTGCGCCGTTTGAGAAATAAATTATTGTTCATTTAATATTATGGAACACCGTACGGAATTCTTAATTTACATTCAATGTATGCCACGCCACGGATGTAACGAAACAACTATGAGAAACGTACGCGAATATGAAAAGCTACGCTCGCGGTTCGGTCTCGAAGCTTTTTACAATCCCGTCAGGCTTTCGTAATTTCGTGCATGTAAATGACCTGAACCGCGGCTGCGAATGTAAACTCCCCTAGTCGGTGATGATAAAACACGTCCGAATGCTTGGCGCGCTTTCTTACGAATACCGCCACGTCGAGATCAAATGAGCGTCTGTACTTCCTCAAAGTATCGCATTAATTACTCCAACTTTTGAAGCTTTGAAGGAAAAAGCTGCGGTTTTATCTGTAAAAATAATGCAAACAAATTTCGCGAACGCCTTCCGGCCTGTCTGCGTTGGTTTTAAAAAGATAGTTCATCAAGACAACCTTTTGTTTGTTGTAAAATAACTTTTATTTTACT
The DNA here is from genome assembly GCA_019453375.1 of Ctenoplectra terminalis. Lineage (NCBI taxonomy): Eukaryota > Metazoa > Arthropoda > Insecta > Hymenoptera > Apidae > Ctenoplectra > Ctenoplectra terminalis. Next base: position 43,496 of record SMSQ01012318.1, on the reverse strand, counting down.
TTCGTCTGTTTAGAGAGTAAAAGATATTAAAGATATGAAAGTCTATGTATTTTTTTTTAACAATTATAACTTAGTTAAACTTAGTTCGAAATGGTAGAATTTTTATAGGATTGTCTTACAATACTGTGGATTAAAATATTATAAAATCATTTCTGTTTCTTGCAGTGCCACCTATACTGTGCATAGGTTCCGCTATTTTTTTCATCGAATTCAGATGTGCAATAAAAATTCACATAGAATTCACTTTTAGTTAAAAAGCATTCTTTATAATCTCAAATTCCGATGATTATTTAATTCCACCAATCTACTGTTCAATACCGATACAATTTAAACAACACATACGCTACCCTTCACACAAGAATCGCTAAAGAAAAATAAAAACTCCCAATATTCGATACACCAACAAATCAAACATCCTCTTAATCACTAGTAACACACATGATAACTGCACAAAAAATCAAACGAACTAAATCTTGACAAGTTCACCTTCGTGAACCACTTTAATCGCGGTACATCGACAAAACAGTTATTTGCCAGTTGTCGAATACACCAAGAAAGAGTAGCTACAATTCAACGAGTCGGAAAGAAAAAGAAAAAGAAAAGAAAGAGAAGAAAAAAAAAAGAATCTTGGAACAAACAAGACTCTTCATTACGAAGCGCAATGGAAAAGGGGTCTCGAGTTTGTTGGAGCCGATATTGAATCGGTGTTCCGGCTATAGACGCGGTCGAAGGGCTTTGGCGTTGGCAGCAGCATTAGGAAGGCGTGGTTCGTGCAGGGGTAGCTTTCTGGCCAGCCGATGGATGCGGCACCTCCTGTGAGAACACGGCTTGATGCGGTTTTAACTGCCTCCGGTGACACTGTCATAGGGATCTAATATTCTCTCGACTTCGTCGACGCTGTCCCGCACGCGTCCATTTTTGGTTGGTATCGATGGAATTTTAATGAACCATCTTTCGACCAGTAAGACGTCCGCTCGACTGATCGTGAATTAATCCGCTCCGCTCGGAGCGATGTATACAGCTGTCGGGTAAGCGATCTGTGAATTTCCAGAGCTGAAATTTCTCGAGGATATTTGAGCATTTAATGGATCGCGGAGGCTAGGTTCGTGGTTTAACGTGTAGATAATGTTTCAAGATATGAAATTTAGTGGAATTTTTGCGGTGAATATTGGATACGTGGTAAGAGGGGTGCTTTATGTTCGATTGATCTGGAAAATAAATATCCATGATGAGGTGTTGAATGGGATAAAAAGATTTGAGGTTTTGTTGGATAAAAATACGCAGATTAAGAGTTAATATATAACAAAGGCGCGGAACATTTCTTGCGACTGGTTGATGTAAAAAGGGGGAAAAAAAATAATGAGTAGAATTTTAAATGGTTGAACGGTGTTTCTTTATTTCTACTTATTCTATCTGCGGTCCTGTAAATCCTTTGGATTGAGCCAACATGTTCGTTACTTAAAAAAAAGAAAACTATATTTTTGGTGACGATGGAATAACATAAGTCATACGCGAATAAAAAAAAAAGATTAAAAAGATACATATAGAAGAGTACGCGAACGAGTTACAGAATCATAAAACAGAACTGCACGAACAACTCTATGATTCCACGATCCATGATACTCCCGTATCAAAGCTCTACGACAACGCCGTAAATCGTAAGAAGATTATGAATCGCGATCCAGATAAGGGAATTAAAAGGTGCATTGTAGCTGCTCGTACCGAAACGATCCGGATGAAATTCGGCGGCGATTTAAGCAGCCAGCAAACGTTAACCTGGCTCTATCTGATTATCAACAACGAGGACTCGGCACGTTTCAGAAAATCCGCCAGCTAATCCAAAGCATTTCCTCGGATTACGAATGTCTTACAAAGCTCTCGATTATACAGCTCCGCTCTCTTTGAACCCTAAGGGAACGTGTTCTCTGTATTTCGATGACTCCGAACCGTTTAATTGCCGTACAGTTTCAAACTCCAACGTTCTGGCCCGAGTTCGTGCATCTTCACGGTAAAGTTTCGAATTTTATGTCCAGTTGTTCCCTGGGAAACCGATATTCTTCACGATCTTGTAAAAAGCTTGTCGACCTGCTTTTACCGACCACTCGAATGATGAACGCTCAACAGTTACTTCGAATCGACTTAAAAACTGATAAAAAAAAAAGAAAAAAAAAGAAAACGAGTTATTGTCGCTGAGAACAACTCAGAAATTCCAACAAAATTCTACATCGATGGAAGTCACGTAACTGTTTCCTTTACCGGTTCGAAAATAACTGAGAAACAACAAGAAACGAGGGATTTGAAGTTGGAGACACTTTCCCTTAAACTTTGACTGTTTCTTCAAATTAAATTCGAAACGTTCGCCGGTCCACGGAGAATTTTCTCGGCGAGAAAATCGTTGAGCAGTCGCGAGATTTCGTAGCCTAAAATGTTCACGCGTTCGAGGGGAATCGTCGACGCGTAATTCATCGCCGAGAGAAGAAAAATAAGAGAAAGGAAGAGAAAGGGTCACTTATGTCTTATTCGTGAACGTCGCTTGGCCTTCGTTCGTCTTTCATTCGACGGTACACCCTCTCGCCTTTTCTTCTCCGCCCTATCGTCCTCGTTCAATGATTTTTTCATTTCCTAGCCACGGAGATACTCGAGCCAAGTACACTCGTGGACCCCTTTCCGGTGTAAGGGCCATCCATTAAAACCAAAGAATATCGAGGGAAAAAATCGCAGTCAGATTACCTCCCCTCCTCTGGTCTCCCCATCGACTTTCACCTCGAGTGGTTTCTTCGGAAATCGAAGAGTATCGGGGGGCCCGATTATGCCTCGTATTTTACACCGGTACTTGTTTCTGTAATTAACTAGAGATTGTCGTATAATCCACTGGAACGGAAGTATCCGGGAAATTGTTAGTCACGATGGAAATGAATGATACTCGAGTTCAACCCTTTCGTTCTTATGCGGAACAACCATGTTATTATGGCGTGGAATATTTCTTGTGACTGGTCGTTGTAAAAAAGGGGGAAAAAAAAAGAAAAATATATAAAAAGAGGTGGTTTTAATATTTCTGATAACAAGAAAATTTATTTCTATGAATTTTTTAAATCTTCCGATAAAAAATTCTCTTCTGTTCGTTGTTTCTCTTCTCTATTAATTCCACGCTTCTATTATATTTACTCGAAAAAAATTGTGTACTCAATTCCCTGGACGAATTTTCGAACGAAAGGTTCGATAAAAATTTTTTACTTCTTAGCAAATTGCGTTTTCTTTCTCATTTTTTTATCCCGTTTGAGTTCCTTTTATGTTTGCACGCCGCAGAAAAAAAGAAGCGGTGAAAAGCATTTGAAAATTTTTTGCTCGCTACATTCTTCATAGTTCGATTATTTTTATCTTGTGTTCTCGTGGTTCTTGTACATAGGAAGCGTTGGTATAAAGATTAGCCGGGCTTGCCTTGGACTTCAATCAACGAACGCGCCAATATCCGATGCAAATACGGGGCTATTGTTTTTGCAGAATCCATTCACTGTCTTTGTATTAGCAGCCGTGGCAATTTATCACCGGCGTAATATAACCGGCGAGCTTTTGTTATTCCATGGTGAAAGAGAAGCCTCATTTCCCGCAACAAATTCTTTATTAAAAAAGTTTTGGAACAAACGTACGAGCGGGCAATTTCCCTCGTCAGAAAGGTAATACACCATGGATTCATGGATGGCGACGCCGCAACTCTTGATCATGCCTGTCTTTTGTGCGTACTTTAATGTTTATGCACGCTGTACGTTGGCTAATTCCACTCTGTCCAATTTTGTATTCCTGGTCGCGCTATTACAAGCACGTCGGGTCGAAAATGAAATCGATTCTGTTGTTTGAACGAACACCAGAATAAAACATGTTCGTGGAAAAGCAAAATAAATTTT
>SMSQ01012318.1:15456-31355 GCA_019453375.1 Ctenoplectra terminalis | reverse complement strand
AAAAAAAAAAACTGAAGAACTTCGAAAAGCTCCAATTATAAGAATTACCAGTATATAAAGATAGCTTCAAAGTTTTCGTGCGGGAAGTTTGAAAAACTTTTTTGCACGGTGAAAAAAGAAAAAACAGAACGAATAATTTAAACTAGCTTAAAAGTTAGAAGCACATAGTCGAAACTCAAAAACTTATGTCTCTTCTCCAAGAAGACATCAAGGAGCTAACAAATTGCTAACAATTAATATCCACGTCAGAGTGTCTCTTAAACGTATCCTTTCTATGAATTTTAACACACGAACCGCGTGCAACGCCTGCACTTCGGTCTGATTACGACGAAAATCGAGTTTCGTCCTCTCGTCTACAACTATGGGGTGAACGGACACGGGGAATGGGGACGATATATGAGGAAGAGGGGTGGTGGCTTCGCATATTTCGCAGCGCCACACCAAGCGAAATTAGCGATGTTAGGGAATATCATCTAATACGAGAAGTGCCGGCTGGGATTAGTTCCACCCCTTGCAGCTTGCAGATACAAGCTGACCGCAGCGGTTTGCTCCAGCCACGCCGTCCTCGTGCATCCCTCTCACCCCTTTCTGCCTCCGTCCGCTATACTTTGTCTTTCCTTCCCACGGTTGTTTTATTTTTTCCTCTTCCCGCGTGACAGTTCTTTTACTACATTCGTCTTTCCACGACTCTTGCTTTTTACACTGCGGTAGACAATTAAGAAAATAATTTTCAAAGAAATATCTCTTTACAGGCGAATATATTTTTTTTAAACAATTCGTTACTGTGGATCTTTTCTTCAAATATATCATTTTCTTCATTTTTTTCATGTTCTTCATTTTCTTTATTGTCTTCATTTTCTTCATTTTCTTTATTGTCTTCATTTTCTTCATTTTCTTTATTGTCTTCATTTTCTTCATTTTCTTTATTGTCTTCATTTTCTTCATTTTCTTTATTGTCTTCATTTTCTTCATTTTCTTTATTGTCTTCATTTTCTTCATTTTCTTTATTGTCTTCATTTTCTTCATTTTCTTTATTGTCTTCATTTTCTTCATTTTCTTTATTGTCTTCATTTTCTTCATTTTCTTTATTGTCTTCATTTTCTTCATTTTCTTTATTGTCTTCATTTTCTTCATTTTCTTTATTGTCTTCATTTTCTTCATTTTCTTTATTGTCTTCATTTTCTTCATTTTCTTCATTTTCTTTCTGTTCTATGTATTTATCTCTTCGTTTCGAATACGTTTTTTTATTATAGTTTCAATTCAATATTTTATAGCACCTCGTCGACTAAAAGCGCAGTGTTAATCAACCCATTAAAATGGTATTTTTCTATATTTTCTTTGTTCAACAATCCCAATTTCACCCTTATCCTTCTACTTTTATCAGAATATTTTCATCCAACGTGTCTCATAATTTTCTTGATTTCATTTTTCTGGACTTCATCTCACATCTGGCGTGACCCACATCCAGCGAGGCGTAAATAGACGGCCGGGAAAATTGGAAATCAGTGGGAAATTGTGTATACGCGACACGGAGGCGCTTAGCATTTCCGTATAACCGAGATTATCTCACCGTGTTATCATGTCACACGGAAAAGTAAGATTTAAGAGTCGTCGTACGCGGTTGGATCACCCATTGCCGACGATGTCCCGATGGAAGCCGTATACGGCGTCTTCCCAAAAATTTACGTTATCCCGAGGAAAATACGTAAGCGCGAATATGGGAATGAAAATGAATTTTTTAGCAGAGTATATATCTCTGCGGATCACGCGTCGCGGCGACGAGCGCGCCAAAGCCGAGGGGATGTTCCGCGTTAAAAAATTTCGTGGTTAAACAATATTTATGACGTCGAGTTTGGCTGGATTTATAAATTATTTCGTCAAAAGAATACAATATCCTTGGAATCATTTCGACTACTTCCCATAAAATGGATCGTTCCAAACGGTTTTTATTCATTTATTTTTCATTTTATCTCGTTTGTTATTTTTTTCCTTTTTTTTTCTTTTTTTCTTGTCATTCTTCATTCTCTACGCGAACATATTTATTCATCGTTACGCTTGTCACCGTATTCTTTTTATTAGTCACTCGAGCGAACGAGTTAAATTAATGGTTCAACGCGTGAACGAAGAACTGTTAGTTTGAATTAAATTTAATTCAGATCATCGATTATCCAATACAGATTTTATTAATATTTGTGCAGGCTGATTGTTGCTTCCTAGGAAAATAAATTCTCAAGCGTTTTATTAAAATACTCTGAATACTTGCGAATATTTTTAATTGTTCCAGGCATTAGCGAGGATTATATATTTTTTTTTTTTTTTTTTTTTGCTACATGTTTTCAGCCATTTTAAATTCTCTTTCATATTTTACGTCTCTGTGTTTTCCCGATTTTATTCCTTTTACGCTCGGTTTTACTCTTTTTCGTGGTTACACATATTCCGAAACAGAACACGCGATTCCTTCCTTTAACGCAGCAAAAATAAACGCCAGCGAAATTCAGGGTGCAAGGTCCGTGTTTACGAGCAATTTTCGGAACGGAGGAAACTGTCATCCACAGGCAAATTGAAGCTGGCAACGATCCATCCATCCATTTGTTCCCACCGCTTTGTCTGCCATAGGCGTTTTCTTCACGACGAAAACTACAGTTTGAAAGGAAGTATCCCGTGGGAACGAGCAAGCATGATTATTGGTGGATCGCTTTGTGTCCTTTCTTCGCGACGGAATACAACGACGCGACTCGTGTCCCGGGACGAAGGAACTTTAAACAGAAACACGGCTTAACCTTGGGGGCATATTTCAGAGTCGACTGCGTCGCTTCGACAATGAAGCTCCCCCGCGATTATCGTGGACTGCGTGTATTTTACCTTCCCATTACTCTCTTCTTCTTTGTATAAATCAACATCGGTTTTCAGAAGGTTCGAACATCGGAATTAAAAAAGAAAGAAATTAATCGCACCGTGTTTGTTGAAATTTTACGATGAAACTTATGGAGGAAACTTGAGATTGTTATTCAAAATAATTATTGAAATAATACGGGAATTAATTAAAAGGGAACGAGGAAATAGAAGAATATATGATTCATACGCGCGGTCGGAGTATAATGGAGAAGCAAAATATAAACGAGCAAGTAGTAATAGACTTAATGGTCAGACACGCCCTGTAACCATTATGACAGAAACATTATTTCTCTGTATGAATTCTTTTCACTTGAAACAATTATTTCCACTTGGAGTCTGTGAAACGAATACGAGCACAGAGGATTAAAACAACAGATATATTTTTAATTAAACAAAATTCCTCTGTGCTTCGAAACAGGGCGAAGGAATTAACAAAATATTTACCGCGATACGGAACAAATTTTTTTTCCGACGGAGTAAACGCAGCATCGTTAATACATTTTTATCGTTTAAGATAGAGCTCGAGAGGAATGTAACGCAGGATTTCGTTACATTTAATTTATAGACGAGTATCGTAGCGATTCGTTGAGCAAGCCTACCAAGTGCATCAACCTCATAGGTGCACTGATGCACGCCACTGTCCACAAATCATCGCATCTGTTGCTGCGGTTTTCGGAATGCGCGGCTTTCCATGGGAAACGTAGGGGCACGGGACGGTGAAATAGAGGTGTTCCAAATTAGATCGCGACATCAGCCGTGTAACAAATTGATGACCGGAAAATCAAATGGGATTTATGGGTTTACGATCACCCGGTTGATTCTAAGCCAACGAGAACGTGCAACGTTTGAATCGATCTCGATTCATACTTTTGACCAATTAAAGGGGTTGTACTAAACCTTTACGCTCCATCGGCGTCGCTACGGTGTCGCGTGTAATTTTCTTCAAAGGTTAAGTTTTAAATTACATTAAATTAAATTAAACGAAGCAAATTAAGCGAAACAATCTTAAACGTTTACAATCTCTTTTTTTTCTTTCTTTCCGAAACGACGCTAAGTTTTCACAGTAGTCGCGCGAAACTTTAAAAAGTTTAGAAGTGCGAGGAATTAAATTCTTGATTTTTGAGAATAATTAAATTCGAATTGCACCGAAGCGAATTTTATTTTATTTCAACCCTATTACGTGTTTCTCTGTTTAATCGATCGTGTTTTGCGATATTACCGTTTAAACGTTCAAGTGTATTTCTGATTGTTCAAAGAGCTACTTGGAGAACTCTCTGTTTTAAGGAAGATTCCTACAAAGAGAGGTATGACGACTCTTAAGGATTCATTCAAACAGCCTCGAGTGGCTCGACTCGACGATTTCTTTTGAAATCGCCTACGATTGTTTCTTTATTACAAAGAGTACATCTCGAGGAAGAGTAAGGAAACTTGAAATAATAACGAGCGATAAGAATTAATATTTACGCAAAAACTGACACCATAATGCCTGGCAAAATAGAGAAGAAAGGGGGGCAAACGTCGATACAGGGGAGAACAAACAAACGGGATTAAAAATGTTCGTTTTTAAAGTATATATCAAGTTCCAAGCAGAACAATCAGCGCCGAGAAGGGTTTCTTTCTCTCAAGGAAATCGCTTAGCGAGTTCTTTCATCGGACGAAATGAAGGCGCCTTCTTGTTCGTCGCAGTAAAAAGAAAGATTACAATCACGAATGAATAGAGACGGGATTTAATTAAGTGCTCTAAATAAATCAAAGCAGAGAAACAAAGTCGCTTGTACAGTCCGCGTCTCTCGTCTTCCTTCGGCATCGGAGAAAAAGTCTAACGACAATTTTTCATCGGCAGCAGAGATGCTTCTGTTCGCTCTACCCGCCGCGTGTAATTCGTTGTATTAATGTATTATCCACTCCGTGATAATTACGACACGGTTTTTCTTCCGTGACACAAATTACGTTAAGCATGTGAAAGTCTAACATAATTTCCAGGAGTTAATTATCGAGTTAAAATATTTCCTAATACTCGTATACAATTTTTTGGTAGAAAGTTCAAATTTTTCTATACAAAGTTTTTGATATAAAGTCACAATATTATATGCAGAATATTTTTCACAGAGTCTCAATACTATTTTTATATAAAATTTTCGGTAAAATCACAACAGAATTTCTATACAACATTTTCCACGCAGTCTTAATAACAAAACTTTATAGAATACCCTGTGAAATTACAGCAATAAGTTTCTATAAAATTTTTCATAAAATCACAATCGTGCTACGGTACAAGGTTCTCCACAAAATTACTGTATTATCTCTCTATAAGATTTCCTATAAAGACTTAATACCAAAATTCTATAAAGTATCCTATAAAATCACAGCAATACCTTTTTATAAAATTTTCCATAAAACGACAGTAGTACTACCCTACAGGTTCTCCAGAAAATTACTATATTACCTCCTTCTAAGATTTCCCATAAATTCGCAATGACAAAATTCTATAAGATATCCTATAAAATCACAGCTATACCTTTCTATAAAATTTTCAATAAAATCGCGATAGTATTACCGTACAAATTCTCCACAAAATTACTATACTACCTTTTCATCAAATTTCATCAAATTTCCTCAAGAGTCGCATTATCAATTACCTATAAATCACTTATCTATCTAAAAACACCATCTCTTCTTTCTTTATCCCCTTCGGAATATCACCCCACCGGGTATCTTGGCCCGTAGAGAAAAACCGAGCATCTCATTTGTTGGCAAAACAAAGTCTCGCTGGCGACAAGAGAAGACGGACGCTCGCGACAAGAACAGCCGATACAATTCGCGGCTTATAGTTATTATTCGATGCGTCAAGACAAGATGAAATATGATAATCGTTATTCGCGCCACGCCCGGTTTATCATATTTCTTCTTGCACATTATCATAATGGCATGGTGCACGAGATCGAGCACGTTTGGCTCGATGAAAGGCCGTGTTTCTAACTCGCAAGATTGATGCAACTTATGAGCTCCTGAACGAAATTCGAGCTCGTTCACCTTAACATGTCCCCCGATTCATGTGTCAACGGATGTGAATTAGACTTGCGCTGACAACGATATAGTCCTGAGAATTTATATAGCAACGTATGGAGCTAATTTGTATTCTTGATGGGCTCGACGTGCCTCCTATGACAGGTTACGTAGCAAAAAAGATAGCAACGGAGGGTTCTTAATCGAGCAAAATTGAGTTTGTTCTTTTTAATTTTGAGGATTATTATAAGGTGTGAGGTAGAAGTTTTAATATAACGACCAAGGATGCGGTTCTTTGATGAAAGAACTGAAAAAATAAACGAGATCAAGGAAATCATTTTTTTTAAAATAGCGTACCAAAGATTGTAACTGAATCGGTGGTACGAAGATTATTTTTTATGGGAAATTAAGTTAAGATGTTTCCAAAAAGATTTCCAGAGGAATTGATAAGAAACTTTCGGTTGGAAGAATTAATTCGAAAATAAAGTATCGTTGAACAAAATTTTATTGGAACGAGGCAGTAATTATCCTCTTTTCCCCGAGATAGAAGAAATAATTACACCGAAAAAACCTGAAGCTACAAGTTAATTAAAAAGAAGTCGAGCGAAGCTTTTTACAGAGAGGAATGAAATCCAGACCTGTCTCGATAAAGCGATACGATTAATCCGTGAAATTCAGGAAACCGCTGTGCCTTGACGCGCGAATCCTCATTCAATTCCTGCGCAACAAACCGCGTTACGCCCCCGCAACATTCGCGCGGATAATGAACCAATTTTCTTTAGAATTTAATTTGTTGCGGAACAGTTGCCGGTAAGCCTGTTTCTCGTTTTTCGCGTGCCGCTGCTCGTGAGTATCGCGCGAACTAAATCGAAACCAAGGGAAATCCGGTTTTCGTATAATGTTCAAGCATAAATAGAAAAAAAAAAGAAAAAAGAAGAAAACACGTTGAAAGTCCGCTTCTTTATCCGGCCATTACTGGATTACTTTGTTCGCCATTTTCAAACGCTCTACGGGGATTCTGCCTCGTAACCGGACGAACAGTGAATAATTAATTATCGAGTGGCATTAAAACACTGGAAAACTTCGATCCCTACTTCTCCGTAGATTTCTCGAGATAACGGATGGTGTTGTTGAAAGTACGTAAGTTTGAACGACGAATAGAGCATCGAGTGGTTCAACCGTGTAACGCCCTCTTATAATGCAGGCTGCGTACGTGAAAACGCGGAACAACAGTTTGACAATGCAGTTATTAATGGAATATGCCGGTACACGTTCTCACTTTTCGCCAAGCCATCCCTCTCTTTCTCGCCCGTTTCCTGTAGTTTCGCCGGCACAGGTACAGCTCGATACTTTCCAAGCTTTTTGCGTCGAAACTTTTGTTCATTTACGATACAAGCGGACTGTCGGCCGACTGGTGGTTCTCGTTATCCATTACATACCAGCACAATTACGGAAAGTTTCAGGAAAGTGATGGGGGGAGGGATGGGGCGGCCCTAAAGGAAATTCCTTCCTAGCTCGACCGCCTTTTTTCCGCGCTGTGTTAGACGAACGGCCGCGGTACGAGTTCGAGCCAGAGGGTTGGAAGGAAATAGGAAAAACTGATTGGAAAAGGGGGATGCATGGGAGATGGGGAATGTAATCTTTTGTTGTTTGATCGAGTAACTTGTTTATGTATCGCGAACAGAGTAGTTGGAATATACATTATAGTATTTGGGGACTCTTGCAAAATATCGCCCAATTTTTAAACGTTAATTTAAGTTGAAACGGAGAAAAATCTTCCAGATTCGTGAAAGTAAGTTTCAAGAAAAATAGATTTCTATATTTTTCTACGAGAAATGTAAAGCGTTCGTTATTGTTTTCTTCCTCGAAGTGTTTCAGTTTTAAAAGTACGAAGATCCGAAGGGTAGAGGAAATATTTAAATTTGCTAATTATTAGCTGAAAATAAAAGAGAGGAAGAAAGAAAACAAAAGTGAGGAAGGAAACGCGAGAGAAACTTAGTTGGTTAACTCTCACGAAGCATCTCATAAAGGGCAAAAAGACAGGAACGCCATGAAAGCGATGAAAAAGGATAAGATTTAATGAATTTTCCTTTTTATCTCATAAATCTCGCATGCAAGTGAACTCTGTCGTGTCGAGTCTTCGTGACAATCGTTTTTCGATCCTTCCCGTGTTACGCAGCGGCTTCATTCGTGGCCGTCCTTCGGGAGTTGTCGATTAAAATTTACCGGTAACGCGTTTAGCATAAGCTCCGATACGGTGTTTCTGTGCTAGGTAAACTTCACGAGTTGCTAAAGTCGAACATAAATTAAGGCGAAATAGCGGTAGACCGGTGAAGAGTTTCTGCGGTGTCCGAAGAATGTAAAACGTACGAAGATCCTGTTATTTTCAAGAGTAAGCGAAAAGACAAATTAATTGCAAAATTGCAGGAACGGCTGTCATCGCAAAAGTCGAAGAATTGGAAATAAAAAAGAAATCTTAGGAATCGATTTAAAATGTGAAAATGTAAGACAGAATTAAAATTCATGAAATCGGTGGTTAAAAAAAGTTAAGAAACCAGAGTCGAGTGGAATCGTAAAAACGATAAAGAAATATAAAAAGTATGAAATCGTGTAAGAAAAAAGAAAAAAAAAAGAAAAAAAAGAAGAAGAAGAAGAAGTATATTATAAAGAGTCAAAGTTACGACGTTGTATCAAACGTTTTTATAGTACAAGTTTTATTTCTCAAAATGAAATATCCTGTATGAGTTTTACGATTCTCTGTGAAACTTCGAAAGCACGAAGGTGTCGAAAACCACCCGGCGTCTCGTTGTCAGCGTAATAACGATTATTATCCCGTGCAATGGATCGGGTGAAAATTAAAGTCGTGGGATGACGTGCAATTTCAAGGTTGACGCCGGTATTAAATCTCCGTCGCCCACGTAGTCGATTGAGGCACGCTTTTATTGCGCGTCTTCTTGATTATCATAAGTTACGAGCCATTGAAAGCGGACACGTGTCCATAAATTTAACACCTTCCCTCGATTGCGCCGAGAACCTCGTTCAAATATAAATGGACAGAATGTGGCGCGTTAAATGTGACCAAACTCATTGCTGTTTCCTTAAAATATCATTGTGTCTTCATTATTACCTTAATTAAACCAAGAACCACTGTGTGCTTCTGAAAATTGTAACGAATATCCGCTTAAACAGGTCCCATGACCGCGGATAATTCACTGAACTCGCTAAGAAGTACGCGTAACACGAAAATTAAGAATAATTATGTAACTTCAACCTCTTGCCTTTGCACGGTAATTCAATTTCCCGCCAGGACTGAAAGAAAATTAAACGTTGATGAAAAATCGTCACGCATTTAAAATAACCGTCCGACGAAAACATCAGCCTTGTTATTTTTAATTCACCCTGTTCTCTGCGCCATGTTACATACTTGTTTTTATTTTAACCTTTTCAGGACAGGCTTCTTTTTTAAAAGAAAAGCTTTTACCCGTAATGAGTTAGAAAGGATACTTTTCTTTTTGCACCACTTTACAGATTTACTCATTTTTTTTTTTTTTTTTTATTTTACTGCATGATTATCAAATAAGCAAACGCTGTTCTGGTATTTAAAAATTGCAAATATTAGAAAACCGGATTCGTGGTTAAAACGATACGTTGATGAAAAATATTAATCGGTTCTCAAAATACTTGTGTTACCGAATATATCGTTCTTCCGTTAAGCCGTTTAATATACTATTTAAAAGTATTTTTTAAATCTAAAAAATCTAAAAAAATCTAAAAAAGTCTAAAAAAATCTAAAAAGTCTCAAATATCTAAACACTTAATTTATTTATTCTTTCTTTGTTATTTCCAGCATCAAAATCGAACCTAGTCGTGGACATCGAGCCAAAACGACAGACCGCCGTAAAGTTGGGCGAGAGTTTGAAAATTTTATGCAGAGTCGGTAGACCACTTCGGGTCTGCCGTGTCGAGATACCTGGCGAGGATGGTGGTATGGTGTTGTCTAAGGGGCAACCACCCGAAGACGGTATCGAATATCACGGGGCAGGCACAGATGTGGGCCAGTGCGGTGTGCATATCGTCAAGATCAAGGAGAGTCATGACGGAATTTTCAAGTGCACTCTAACAGCAACCGATAGTCGAGCGGAGGCACAGGCGAGTGTGAGGATCATCGTTGCTAGTATGTATTATTTATTTTTATTTTACTCTCGTTATTAGCTTTACTACTTTGGATGGAATTGTATAAAACTTGAAGAAAGATTCGATTCGAATACCTTGAGGATTAGTTGTAACTAAAAGACCAGACTTAATTTTAATCATTTTGTTTTTGTTTTTTTTTTTCTATTCTATTCGAGGACGTGACAAAATTTAATAGAAAGACTACTCTTCTTCGTAATAAATTTTTAATATTTTTAGTAATTACTTTTTTATAATTATTTCAATAATAAATGAGCGCTCCGAAGGATGAAAGAATTACGTGACTTTTATGAAAATTGAATTTTCTTAGTTAACGAAGGCAGTGCATAGTGTTCTTTTACATAATACCTTATTTCATTTTGGCATCTGATGTATAACGAAGAAAGGTAAAAAAAAATATTAGCAACACGTATCGCTGTTCAATTAAAAATACAGGATCAAATTTTAAACATCGGTTCGCTACAAGTTTAATACTTCTAACATGATAGCTTCATCGTTCGAGGCATTCAAACGTGTTTACGATAAACGAGCAATTATAAGCAACAGTATATGTTTATCTGTATAAGATACTAGTTTTTTTTTGTAGTTGCAAACGACGTAAAACATAATTGAAAGGGTGCGCCTAAGACGTTAACCCGCTATTACAACTTGTACGCGTAATTAATCGTCGGCGTTTTTAAGCGCTCCCTCAAAATTAATGAGAAAATCGCTGAAACTTTGCGACGTTAGTTGTCCAAGGAAAGTATTCTCTCGTACGAGGAAAAATATTACGGCGTAGTCTACGTATAAGAGAATTCGAGAGCTAATTAATCTTCGTTAAGAGAATTGCTTACGAATGGGGGCGGGGCAGAGAAATAAGAAAGCGCGAAAGGAAATTACTGTTTCCAGATAAAGTCGATAAAGATAAATGACGAAAACGGTCCATGACCGAGAGCTGGAGATGTTTCAACCGAATTTAAATAAAGACCTGCACGTTTTCTTCTTAAACGGCAGAAAATTAATGAGCCTCGACATAGTGGAGCAATTTCAACGCTTAACTCTCGATAGAAAATTCAACGTCGTTCTTCCGTCTATGGAATAATTAATGCTTGGAAATCGATTTTCAGAACCACCAAATAATCCAGAGCTTAACACCAATCCTGGATCGGATGGAAGAAATATATACAGAAAAGGAGAAAAATTGGAAGTGAGTTGCAGCGCACCAGGCGGGCGACCGGCAGCGAACGTTTCTTTGTTCCTTGGTAAATTAGTCGTCGAAATAAAGATAATAAAGAAAATAATTAATTTTTTTGCTCCATATAATAATGTACTTATATGATTATTTTTTTTTTTCTTCCTTTTTCGACGATTAGACGACGAACCCATCGGTAACGAGGAAAGACCTATAATTTACGACTCCAATCTGGACGATAATTCACTGGCTGTGCAAAACGCGTCGCGAAGCTTGGAATGGACGGACAACGGAAAGGTTCTTCGATGCGTCGCAAGTCACATCGCCCTCGATGAGCCTAAAGAAACAACTATGCAGCTGCAAGTGTACTGTAAGTGATCGATATTTCAAGCGACAAACATTTGGAGAACTTTTAAGTTGTAAATATTGAAAGAAATTTGAAAGCGTAAAGAAATTCTTCATCTTTGACGATAAAAATATTAACTNGAACGCTCGTTCGGATGCTTGAATAATAATTAAACTTGGAATTCGGAGCAACGAAAGGGGAAAAAACATACACACACACACACACACACACACATAAAGAAATACGTAAAATTACTTGGATAAAAATCGGCGATTAAATTACCGACGAAATTATGGAATAAATATTGAAACACAGAATTTGATTGGCAAGTATTTCTACGATGGAGAATGATGGAAGAGCAAACTGAGGAATGAACGTCGACGAGTACTGAAGGAGAGCAAGGGCGAAGGTAATGGAACAAAGGTTCCGCATTCCAGAGCATCGATTTTCACGGTGCACTTAAAAGTGTTTTTTACACATTTGCGTGACTCGCAAAGTTTCTCGCTAATCAAAGAGCTTTAATGAAATTCCGCTCGATTCGGGCGCTACAGATCTACGGGTGAAATCACTCGAAATAATTCGACAGTCGGTATTGAGAGTTTCCTTATTTCGTATAGAAGAGGCAGTAAGGAAAAAGTGATCGAGAACGCTAAATTGTACGTCTCGCTTGGAAGAAAGAGAGATTAAATATATCGGCCTTTTTATATTTTTAAACGATTCAACGCGGGGACAAAATAATTTTATGGATAAAATACAACTGGAATACTATGAATGCATTCATTCGTTGTTAAACAATCTCTAAACATGTTCATTAATAAATCATGCTCAATTTATTAAGAACTGTTAGCAGAGTACTCGATTAAAATTTGATTAAAATTGCTTCAATGGTGTTGAAGAAAATTAATTACGAAGTACTTTCTCGTAAGAACCAAGTTACGTTATCGATCACTTTAAATACAAAAAGATTACGTCTCGTGGTGATCGACAAACAAAGTTGACAACGGTCCGAAGCAGTGTCACAAGCTTCGACTGGAATCTGTAAATCAGCATCGTTACAGGAGAAACCAATAAAAGGTCCCATTTGAAACCATTCATCGATAGTAGTACGAATAGCTAAAAAAAAGCCACGATTGTCGGCTGAAAACTGCCGGTCAAATGGCGTCGACGAATGCGAGTCAGTTTTCAGTGGAAACGCAATTACGATCCACGAGAGTTGCGTTTTCCTTGTGCAGAAGCGTGTGGATCGATGGATCGAGAATGCATCGGTGATTTTCCCTCGTGACTATTTTTTATTGCTTGAAAAAAAATGTGGAAAAATTGTCGAGAAATTGTCGAAAAATTGTGTTCAAGAAGAAAATTAAGTTTATTTTGTTGAGGTATATGTAATACTTTAATCATTATTAAACCATGAAAGGAAAATTTCTTAATTTTACCTTCTGATTAGGGTTTTTTTTTAATTTTTCCAGTTATCAAGTAATAAAGATGAAAAAAAAAGTATCGTGTTAGAGATTTTCATCGGTATTTTTATCGTAGAATTAATGAACAACCCTGAAGATTAACGTAGGACATAAGTAATTTGTTTTTTACAGGGAAACGGAGCGTGGAGCGTAATCCTGACGATCAACAGCGTACAAAAATCCGACACGGAAAAAGAGTACATCCTGGAAGCCCGTAACGATGAAGGAGCCAACGAATATCGTATCCATTTGTCGACATCCACAGAACCCGCAGGTAAAACTGTCGAAAATGCTCGCGCGCTATTATAGTAAAAATCACTTGATCACACTGTGCACCGGAGTAGCGTGCAAAACCACGGAAAATGTTTAATTCAGTTTAAAAATGTACCAGTCTACCGTGCTCTTAAAAGAACTAATAAATCGAAAGAATTTCAATCTTTAATTACACCACGAATTATTTTTCCAAGACGCAAAGTCTCGATTGTGATTGAAATATAAAATAAAAAAAATCGAAACTTGTGTAATTAAAGATTGAAAGGAAGAAAAATTTATAGAGAACAAAAGAATTAATTTTCTATCATAATATCAGACAAATAATGAACGTTTAAATATCGCGAAAGAGTCAGACAATAAAAATAATTAAAAATTCATCGGTAAGCTGTCGATCACGCTGTTAATTCACACACTTCGTGTTCGTCACCACCATTTCATCCGATCGAGCATACTCACTCGCTGTCTATCGGCTCACGTCACATTCGTTGTCACTTTCACGTATATACCACCCGTTGCCGTCATTACGTTTTCAATTACACCGAATATACGAATTAGAATATTCTTTCGCGTTTTTTTTCTATTGTCACCGTTATATGCGCTATGTGTTTTCTAACCATATCGATCCTTCACCGCATGCTCTCACGCAGGGCCGTTCAGTCACTTCTATGGTAAGCTCTACGAACGCATGCACGCACTAGGTAATGTCATTCTTTCAAATTATTATACGTAAGTAGTAGATGCAGTTGTCCACGCGTGGAGTTCCATGGAAAATTATGGATCGCGAAACGTTTCGTAGCTCACAAACTATGATCGAATTCGAAACTTTTGTCGCTTTAGTTTTATTTGACCGTTGTTTCTCCATATTTGCATTCTAGTTTTTAGTTTTCACTTTTGTAACAATATGTTTCTAAATAAAGAGAATTCGATAAAATAAAAAACAAAAATAAAAAATAAAAAAAGAACTAAAGAAACAAATGGAAAATCAACACCGATACTTTCCAATAAACATCGAAACGATCTTCCATTTTTTCAATCATCAAACGCTCTTTGTCCTAAAAATTTTATTTCTGTATTTGTTTAAATCTCGAACGAAGATCATGTAAACTGTAGCCCCGACGCTTTTCGTTCCGGTTTTTCGAAACAGTGTTACCAATTTGGCCGAAAGTCGCGCGATAGATTTACAAATGAATCACGCGGAACTCCGCGCCACGGGACACTCGTATATACATGTGTGTAACGTTACGTTTGTTATTGATATCACTGCAAACATGAATGACAGATCTGTATTTTTCGAATAAACATGACTAAATTTCTGTGGAATCGCGTAGGATCATATAGAATCGCCTCTACACGAATCGACGCTTTTTTCGATATTGAACACAGATTTCGCGCCACCGATTTCTTTGCACATTTTTGCATCAAAACTGTTAGTTTAATATACTATAAATGTGAAAGGCTTCGAGTGCTTGTTAAACTCTTGTTACAATATGTATATATATTCTTTTTTTTTTTTTTTTCATCCTACGCGAATATGTTTACGCTTGCTTCGTATATTGATCATCTATGAAACACATTTTTCGACATAAATGTACAAGACACAGCGACACTTTGATTATCGTTGTATAGATATTCAAGATTGATTATAATAATTTATTATTGTGTCTTGGAAATGTTAAAGCTTCGTTAAGCTGGCTTTTCTTCATTTTTTAAACGATAGAACTTTTAATGCATTAGAATTAAATTACTGGCGCATGATTTCTAATTCGATATCTTTTAATTCAATTTGTAATCAATTTCTTTATACATATGTACACACGGTGTCGAAAGTTTGATACAGATCGGCGTACAGGTCGATTTCCTGTGAAAAAAATTTAAAAAAAGTTTATCGTATATTTTTTTTTTAATTTGTTCGCAGGAAATCATCTCGTGTCCGATTGTACACAATTTTCAATCCCACCATACATATATATATATATATATATTTATATTTTCTGCTTTTGATTATTCCTATTCGAATTCGAAACTTTACATATCACAATCACAATAAGATTTAAAAACGGACAAAATTGCGCGCGAAATTCTCCGATAAAAATTTACAGTTTAAAGTCAGATGTTTCGAAATTAGATTAAGATATTTGTATTAATAAAGGAAAGTGGTGTGACAAACCTGATTGTAGTTTTCTACAAAATTGCAGGCGTCGATTTAGATGCTGGTTCCATCATCGGCATCGTCGTCGGAGCCCTGGTGCTAATTCTCATCGTTTTCATACTAATTTTTGCCCGTGCGACCGGACGCTGGTGCTTCGCAGGTGAGTATCTATTTTTCTATTAATTCACATAAAATTGTCCAAACCGTTTCCCCATCCCCTTTGGCGATTTTTCGTGTACTTTTGTCACTTTGACACCCCATACGAAATATTAAAAAATAAGATAAACGATAAGTGAAAAGTAAACGAGTGATGCGTAAACGTAAATAAAGATCAAAATTAATCAGAATTAATCGCTTGTTTCAATTACAGATGACGTAACTCGATAAAAACGTTTCTGTATTATTTTCATA